>CM060638.1:9964202-10066702 GCA_030578275.1 Meda fulgida | reverse complement strand
AAAACCTATTCTTGGGTAGACCCCAAGATAATTGGCATTATGTGCAAAAGGGAAAATATATCACAAAGTAGTGCTAGAAATATACATACATTTGTTTGAATTATGTGGCCCCTTTAATACAATAAAAAGTCTATGCAATATCCTAAAATCAGGATCTTCAAGATTTTTTTAAGATATAAGGAGAAGATTTCAAGTTCAACTTAAGGAATATCTTGATGACATATAACCCGCCCTATTTGTCTGTGTAGAAATGTTTTCGCAGGAAAGGATCGCAGGGTCATTTGAGCCGAAACACTCTCAGCTCAGAATAATAAACTGGAGGAAGAGGGCCCTCAGGGTAGCCAAAGAAAACAGCTCTCTGTTATGGATGAGTCGTGAATGCATGAAGAAGTGTGCATGATGGATGTTAGTCGCAAGAGTGAAAGGGCAAGCAAAGTTCAGCGACTCGAGGTACTGTGAGCTCAAACTTTTTATGGGTTCATGTATGCAACAATGTATCTGTGCATGAATTTTTAAAGGAAGAGTTTTATGTCTTATGTCAAAAGGTTATACTTTTGATTCATTGATATGTGTAGTTATTTCTCCAACAGAAAATATTGGAATTCTAGAGTCTCACTCTCAACATGACCGCAGTTTACACTGGACTGAACACAAAAAGTCAGACGGAAAGAGAGATTGTGAATGAGAGATTACAGCTAAATATTTTGTAAATAGCCGACAGGTAAGATTCAACTTTTTACTGTGACCAATTACAGAAGCTATTTGGAGAACACAGCTTTGAGTTGCCCAGAAGTGAGTGATTCGTTTCGGGAGAGTGACATCTTTTATATTGCATTCTGTCACAGTTTGAGACACTAATAAATCCTGTCAGCCCCTGTAGCGTTCTCCTCACAAACTCTTATGCCATAAAAACATACTTGACACGAGTACACAGACACAAATACTTGGCCAGCACATTGCAAATGGACAGTTGTACATTCTTCCACAGCTGTGGTTGTAACAAACCTCAAAGGGCAATAGAGTCTTGACATGCCATGGACCCTTTTCACATCTCTGGGGTTTCTGCGGAGGGCTTTTCACACTTGAAATAGTTAACCTTGGGTCATTCTAAACCTCAGATAAACTGAATCCTGGGTTATCTTGTTTCACGTTGCTCCACAGGTTATCTTGCACACTAGGTTAACGTTCTTTTTTGCATATTGCGGGGTCAGTGTCCTTGATTGGATGAACGCAGCACGCAACCTGTTTACAAAAAAGCTTTAGCATTGAACGTCCTTGTATTGTCGACTGTACTTTTGAGTTTATACTGAATGGATGCTTCGGACTATAAAGGTAAGAATGAAATGGTCTTCACTCAAATTGTCGCGTTTCCTGTCAGCATTTGACATTTTTCTTCTCAAACGCTGAATTTACTGTTTATATAAAATGTCAAATTTTCTGTCACTCTGAAAGTGACATGTTAAGGCCAAGTATGGTATCCCTTATACTCGGAATTTGTCACCTACATTTAACCCATCCAAGTTATTGCACACACATTAAGAGTACTGAGTAGCCTACACCAAACACACACACACCAAACTGTACACCCAGAGCACTGGGCAGCAATTTTTGAGTGATTAGTTATTAGTTGCCTTGCTCAAGGGCACCTCGGTTATTTCCTGCTGGTATTGAGAATCGAACCCACAACCTCAGTCTGACTCTCTAACCATTAGGCTCTGTCAGGGTTATGTTTATCTGTGTTTTAGTTTTGGTTTGTCTTGTTTGACCTGCCTACCTAATTTCTAGGTCTGTTTCATGGTTTTTCGTTGATTGATTAGTTGAACACCTGTTACTCATTTCTTTGATTGGTTTGGTTTTGTATATATTGAGCTTCTTTTCTGTCAGTCTTTGTTCCATCTTCATTGCATTCTTCGTTGTTTTTTTCTGTTCTTGTTTTTGAAAGCCCAGTCATGAGAACCTTTGTCTTATGTTAAGTGTGTGAATGAACCATAACTGCTGCAAATAGATCCAGCTCTTTTTCATCTCTGTGTCAGCCAACTGTGACTCACCTGTATTAGAAAATATTATATAGAAAAACTCACGCAGCAATGCTATAGTTTTCTGTAATTTAATGGCAAGGTAATATAACACAAAGTAGTGCTAGAAATATACATACATTTGTTTGAATGAACATATAGAAAACTCGACTTGCTAGATGTATGATGTTAATAACTGTGGAAATGCATCATCACAGTCTGTGAAAAGAGTCCGTTATACCAGATTCAGTATCCTAGCTTTAATCATATAAAATATATTACTTTCAATAAAATGATCTCTTGTGTGAAAGCACAATAAAAAAGTAGATGTAAAAGAAGGATTATGGGCAGGGAAAAGAGGGTGGAGGAGAAAAGCACAGTACTGTGAGTGGTTGGATTTGCTTTCTTTACCGGAGGAAACTTCCTTTCTAAGGGCCGTCTCTCCCCATTAACCGCAAAAGCCAAAGATAACACTTGAGAGTGCTGCTTTTCCTCTCCTCCATCCGTGTGCTGGACTGGTTTCCACAGGAGAAGTCATCAGAAATTGTAAAGTGATCTTTAAAATAATAATTGGTTGATCATTTACATATTTTCATGCCCTTAGGATTACATTAAGTCAACTAAACAGAGGATTGCACAAGTGAGTTTAAGGAAATACATACCTCCTTTTTATCCAAATATTAGTATTTGATATAAGTAAAGATTACAGATAAATTTTCATATGTTTGAACATATGCTGCTGTGCATTCATATTTTATGAATCCATTATATGCATTAAACATATGTGTAGAGTTACTGTTATATGTCAGTAACAGATAATGTCAAATTAGGTAAATGTGTTAAGGTGACACTGTATATACACGACTGATCAAAAGTTTTTGCAATAAATGTATTCTCATCAAGGCAGAATTGTATTTGTTTAAAATACAGTAAAACAGTTATTATGTAATATATATCATTACAATTTAAAATGGTTGTTTACTATTTGAATATATTGTAAAATGCAATGTATTCCTGTGAGCAAAGCTGAATTTTCAGCATCATTACTCCAGTCTTCAGTGTCACATGATCCTTCAAAAATCAATCTAATATGCTGATCTGATGCTCAATAAACATTTATTAATATTTTCAATGTTGAAACAGTTGTGCTGCTTAATACTTTTGTGGAAACTGATACTTTTTTCAGGATTCTTTGATTAATAGAAAGTTCAAAATAACAGTATTTGAAAATAGAATTATTTTGTAACATTCTAAAAGTGTTCACTGTCACTTTTAATCAGTTCAACGCATCCTTGCTAAATAAAAGTTCAGTAAGTTCAATCATTTAAACAGTAGTGCATTTATTGATTAAATTCAATAAAAATCAATCTATTCATTAAATATTGTATGACTAGAATCTGTAAATTTCAGAATACATAAAGCTGTTCATGTGTTATAAGGTTATCTTTAGATGCTGTCAGTGTGTTAATAATGTAAATCGGTGTCTTGCACTAGAACCACACTTTATACGAATGTGTGTGATCGGATATTCCTAAATAACATACGTTTGTTTCAGACAGACAAGACAAAAGTGTGCCTATAAGACCTGTAACAAAAACTCTAATGGCGTGTCCATCAAATGAATGCATGAGGCATATTTTGTGACAGATTTGTTGGAGGCCCCTGAAGGGCCGTTCCTCTTCAAACAGGACATGTTCGTAGTGGTCGCAATGTTGTGCATATGTGCACGATCACCCCACCTCACCATCTGAAGTGTTGTGGGAAAGATGTATGACTAGGAGGAACACATAACCCAGCTGGGCTGTATTGTTCTGGAAGGTTTGGTGTTGACACGTTCTCTGTTCTGGTCTTTTGATATGTCACATTCTTTGTTTAGCTCAGAGGCTAACCCCTAACCCAGGAGAGCTTTGGGGAAAGTTTGTTTCCGTACATACTCTTGGAGAACGTCTCGGTTACGTATGTAACCCTCGTTCCCTGAGTAGGGAACGGAGACGTTACATCGGATGACGACGAATGGGGTTTCGCTTAGAAAGCCTATCAGCTTTGAGTATTTAAAAACGAGCCAATGGCAAAGAAATGCCATGGGTCTGCGGAATTTGCATGACGTTACTCCGCCCCACCTCGTGGGTATATAAGGAGGACGCCGGCAACATGCAGTTATGTTTCTTCGCTGAGGAGCCAAGACTGAACTCAGGCGATCCCCGCGGTACAGCGGAAGTGGCAGGAAGACATAACGTCTCCGTTCCCTACTCAGGGAATGAGGGTTGCATACGTAACCGAGACGTTCCCTTTCGTTGTCACTCCGAGTTACGTCGGATGACGACGAACAGGGTTAGCAGTCTAATCACGCCACCTTCACAGCTGTCTTCCAGTGCCCTGCGTAAATCTGAGCCCTCGAGAGATTTAGGACGAAGGACTCCTATTTAACACAGGAATACCAAGGTACACTGGGAAGCATATCCCATAGCTTTAGAGGAAATATGCAATTATCACCAACCCAGTGGGGGGGGGGGGCATTTGGAAATACACATATGACCCGAAGGAAACATATGGAGAAACTCTGAGGTGTCCAGCCGCAGGTGGAATATTTCAACCTCAGGGGTGGCAAAGTGGCTTGCCGAGGGAAAGACACATGCTCAGAGAGAGTTACAGTGGAAATACACGTGTGGGGGTAGCTCCGGGGAGGGACCATGCACACAGGAGGCACCTAGCCGACGCCCAGGCAATAGACACTGGCGCTAGCATGAGGGGTGCTGGAGGAACTCAGGGCTTGCGGAGAAGCTCACCTGAGCAGAATATCGCACGTATCCAGTCCGTGGAGTGGAATGGCGAGCAAGCGAAGACACCTGAGCGGGTCCGGTACTAGCTAGTTGAAGCGAGTACATAAGAGGACACTGGCTCCACTCGGAGATTGTAGAATCTGGCGAATGTGTTCGGTGTCACCCAGCCTGCAGCTCTGCAGATGTCTATTAGCGAGGCGCCATGCGCTAGAGCCCAAGAGGATGCCACACTCCGGGTGGAGTGGGCAGTCACACCAAGGGTGCACGGTCGACCTTGCTGCTGGTATGCCAAAGCAATGGTGTCCACTATCCAGTGAGACAACCTCTGCTTTGAGAGAGCCTTTCCCTTCAGCTTCCCACCATAACAGACAAAGAGCTGGTCCTGAAACACTGCGTCCTGTCTACATAGGCGCGGAGAGCGCGTACTGGACAGAGCAGTGCCAAGGCTGGGCTGCCTCCTCCGAAGGCAGCGCTTGCAGGTTCACCACCTGGTCCCGGAAGGGAGTGGTAGGAACCTTGGGCACATATCCAAGCCGGGGTCTCAGGATCACGTGAGAGTAAGCCGGCCGGAATTCCAGGCACGCTTCGTCAACGGAGAATGCGTGCAGGTCCCCGACCCTCTTGAGAGAGGCCAATGCAACCAGGAGCGCTGTCTTCATTGACAGGAACTTAAGCTCCACTGATTGCAGAGGCTCAAAGGGAGCACTCTGCAGGGCACTTAAGACCACTGAGAGGTCCCAAGAGGGAACGAGAGGAGAACGAGGAGGATTCAGCCTCCTCGCCCCCCTCAGGAACCTGACGATCAGGTCGTGCTTCCCTTTGGACTTACCTTCCACTAAGTCGTGGTGTGCGGCAATAGCGACAACATAAACTTTGAGGGTGGAGGGAGACAGCCTTCGCTCCAACCCATCTTGAAGGAAGGAAAGCACGAAACTGATCGAACACCTCCGGGGGTCTTCTCGACGAGAAGAGCACCAGTTGACGAAGAGGTTTCCACTTCAACGCGTAGGCGTGCCTAGTGGACGACGCTCTAGCGGAAGTGATGGTAGCCACCACCGTAGGTGGTAGGGTATTCAAACCTGCCTCGTCCCGTCCAGGAGCCACACGTGGAGGTTCCAGAGATCGGGACGAGGGTGCCACAGGGTGCCCCGTCCCAGAGAAAGGAGGTCCTTCCTCAGAGGAATTGGCCAAGGAGGTGCTGTCGCGAGGAGCACTAGTTCGGAGAACCAAGTCCGGGTGGGCCAGTACGGCGCAACCAGAAGGACCTGCTCCTCGTCCTCCCAGACCTTGCGCAAGACCTGCGCAAGAAGGCTCACTGGGGGAAACGCATATTTGTGGCCCCGCGGCCAGCTGTGCGCCAGAGCATCCGTGCCGAGCGTGCCCTCGGTCAGGGAATAATACTGGGCGCAATGGGTCGAGTCGTGGGAGGCAAACAGATCTATCTGTGCGTCCCCGAACTGGTCCCAAATCAGCTGGACCGACTGGGGATGGAGTCGCCATTCTCCAGGGAGGGGCTGAAGCCGTGACAGCTCGTCGGCAGCACGGTTCAGGGCTCCGGGAATGTAAATGGCACGAAGGGACCTCAGATGCCTCTGACTCCATAAGAGGAGGTGGCGAGCGAGCTGCGGCATACGGCGGGAGCGTAGACCACCTTGATAGTTAATGTACGGTACTGTGGCGGTATTGTCTGATCGGACTAGTACGTGTTGACCCATGAGCAGCGCTCGGAAGCGGTGCAGGGCAAGGCGTACTGCCAGCAACTCGAGGCAATTGACATGCCATAGGCGCTGGGGTCCTGTCCAGGAGCCCGCGGCAGCATGTCCATTGCACATGGCGCCCCAGCCCGTGGTGGAGGCATCTGTTGAGACAACAACATGCCGGGACACTCGTTCCAGGGGGACACCAGCCCTGAGAAAACGGAGGTTCAACCACAGGGTGAAGGTCTGATGGCAGGTCGGAGTAACTGGTACTCGGAGCGTGCCTTGTTGCCATGCCCACCTCGGGACTCGGTCGCGAAGCCAAAGCTGAAGCGGTCTCATATGAAGCAATCCGAGCGGCGTCACCGCGGCTGCAGATGCCATATGGCCCAGGAGCCTCTGAAAATGTTTCAGTTGAACCGCACTCTTGCCCTGAATTTGTCTCTAACAAGTCAGCAGTGACTGCGCGCGCTCGCTCGTAAGCTGCGCGGACATGGCGACCGAGTCGATGTCCATACCGAGAAAAGAGATCCTCTGCACGGGGCAAAGTTTGCTCTTCTCTCAGTTGACCCGAAGGCCCAGACGAGCTAGGTGCCGGAGCACAAGGTCCCTGTGTTCGCAAACCTGATCTCGAGAGTGAGCTAGGATCAGCCAGTCGTCGAGATAGTTCAGGATGCGAACCCCGTGAACCCGAAGGGGAACAAGGGCTGCCTCGACGACCTTCGTGAAGACGCGAGGAGACAGGGCTAGCCCGAAAGGGAGAACCGCGTACTGGTATGCCTGCCCCTCGAAAGCAAACCGGAGGAACGGTCTGTGTCGAGGAAGAATGGAGACATGAAAGTAGGTGTCCTTCAGGTCGATCGCTGCAAACCAATCCTGGGGCCGAACACATTAGAAAATGCGTTTGGCGGTGAGCATTTTGAACGGCATCCTGTGAAGCGAGCGATTCAGTACGCACAGGTCCAGGATTGGTCTTAACCCACCGGTTTTCTTGGGGACAATGAAGTAAGGGCTGTAGAAAACCGGACCTCATCTCGGCTGGAGGGACAGTCTCGATTGCACCCTTCGCCAGCAGGGTGGCAATCTCTGCTCGCATGATGGGGGCACCCTCGGCGGGAAACAGGCTGAGGCGTCTGCCCGGCCGACGTCGAGGCAGCAGCGGGTCGGCGGGGCAGAATATGTTTGATTGCCTCTGTCTGTTTCTGTGCAGTTGAGAACTGTTGGGCAAAATCCTCAACTGCGCCACCGAAGAGGCCGGCCTGGGACAGGGGCGCATCGAGCAGACGAGTCCGCTCGGAATCCCGCATGTCAGCCAGGTTCAGCCACAGGTGTCTCTCCTGGACCACCGCAGTGGACATCACCAGACCGAGGGAGCACGCGGCTACCTTCGTCGCCCGGAGAGCGAGGTCGGTTGCGGCACGCAGCTCATTGAAGAGCCCTGGGTCTGTCCTGCCCTCGTGCATGTCTCTGAGCATCTGGGCCTGGTAGACCTGCAGAGTGGCCATAGCATGCAGAGAGGTAGCCGCCTGTCCCGCCGCTCTGTAAGACTTCGCCACCATAGATGATGAAAATAACTACAGGCCTTGGATGGGTGCTTAGGCTCGCCCCGAGAAGAAGCACTCTGAGGACACAGTTGCATTCGCAACAGAGCGTTCAACCGGAGGAAGCCCAGTGTACCCACGGGCGGCGGCCTCATCGAGGGGAGGAAAGGCGGATGAGACCAGCGAGCGGTCCAGAGAAGACAGGGGGGTCTTCCAGGACTTCGAGATCTCATCATGCACGTCCGGGAAGAAAGGTATTGGGGTTTGCCGTGGACCACGGGGGTCGGCAGCCTTACCCAAAAACCAATCGTCCAGCCGCGAGCGCTCAGGACAGGGTGGAGGCCTCCACTCTAGACCGATGCTCGCGGCTGCCCGGGAAAGCATGGCCGTAATTTCCGGATCCGACTCAGGCACAGCCGTATGCACACCTGAAGGTGGCAGCTGTGCTGAATCTTCACTTCCGGAAGAATCAAGCCCACCTTGTGATGCTGCTACAGACATAGTGTCTTCCTCTGTAGCTTCAACCGAAACTCGCGGGCCACCCGAAGGTCGACTCGCGGGAATTGGAGGTTCACTAGCGGGCACCGTCACTGAAGAGGGGGGCTGGGGTCGCGGACACATAGTCGGCGCCTGATTCTAGACCGTAACCCTCAGGTCACCCTGGCCACCAGCCGAAGTAGCACTCCTCGGGGGAGCGTTAGATCGGGTCGTGGATGAGGGGACTCTCACTCTTGCGAGTTCATTGAGTCTCGACCTTAGTGACGCGATGGTCATGTTCCCGCAGAGAGAACATGACTCATCCACGAGCGCTGCTCTAGCATGATCCATGCCCAAACACACTAGACAGCGCACGTGCCCATCAGAGTCAGACACTAATCTGCCGCAACCAGAAGTGCACGGGCGAGGCATCTTTAAAAAGACTTGCCGCGTGCAAACTCTTTTAAGAGAGAAACACTCTGAGTGTTGAAGCGCCCGGGGAGACACGCACTCTCTGGCAAAACACTGCACAGATAAGCAGGAAGCGCGCGCTCGCTGGATATCGCCGTCACACCAACACCAGAGAAACTCGTTCGTGAAGCTGACAGTTCAGAGATGGCTTTGTGGAGTGAAGAGAAACTCTTGGCTCCGAAGCGAAAACATAACTGCATGTTGCCGGCGTCCTCCTTATATACCCACGAGGTGGGGCGGAGTTACGTCATGCAAATTCCGTAGACCCATGGTATTTCTTTGCCATTGGCTCTTTTTTAAATACTCGAAGCTGATAGGCTTTCTAAGCGAAACCCCATTCGTCGCCATCCGACGTAACTCGGAGTGACAACGAAAGGGAACCGGAGAACAGTGTTGATTTTGGTTGAAGAAGCAAAGATCCCCCTGATAAATGTATTCCACGGTGATCCATCTTTTCTGTCTGTTTCCATGAATCACTCCCTGTTCTCCTGGTTCTGTAATCAGCTGAGTCTCAACAGTCCACGTCCTGCTGTTGTCTTCTTCCAAAAGTCTCCTGTCCCCGCAGTTCATGCTTCAAGTCACGTTCAAGTACGAGTAGATGGGAAATTCAAAAGCTAACATTTACCCAAAGAATACTGAAAGAGGAATATCAAATAGAGAAAAAAAAAAGATCTGCAGTTTAATCCAAGTTAGAAAGGACACGGCCCAAAAGGCAGGTTGTGTAAATGGTGTTGTGTTGGTGTTTATAGGTTACTGGCATGCTGAAAGGTTATACGCTGCCATTTCCTTCTCCTTCTACAGCTTGACATTTCCTGACACCCTTGACCAACTGTCTATTAATTACGGTGACATTTCAGGCTAAACTGGCTGTCGAAAAATGCCAGAGGAATCTTAAGACATTTTACTGAATGGGAGGATTTTTAGTTGCAGTGGTAACATCAGTCTCCTCTCTGTTGAGTGTTGTTTGGTTACACTTCATTTTAAGGTGATGTTGTTTCATTGTACTTATTTAAATAAGTACTGAGTAATATTAATAAACAACAACTACTGGTTTCACTTCATTTGGATGGTCCCTTTAACACATTCTGTTGACTAGAAGTAACGTTGCACCTACATGTCTACTAGTTCTCATTAGAGTGTTAGTAGAGTTTTAGTAGACTGGTAGGGTTAGGGTTAGAATAAGTTGACATGTAGTTGCATAGTTACTTATAGTCAGTAGACTGTCTGTTGGAGGACCATCACAATAAAGAGTTATCAGATATTAAGCAGACAGTACACTAATACTCTAATGAGAGTTAGTTGACATGTAGTTGCAAAGTTACTTATAGTCACCAGAATGTTCAAAAGGGACCATCAAAATAAAGTGTTACCCAACTACTTAATATTGAGTTTCCATCCATCCATTCATCCATCCATCCAACCAACCAACCAACCAGCCACTGACTCACAGCCACATAGCCTTAGATTATTATCACCTTGTTTACTTTTATAAACTATTTTGGCTTTATTTACATGTATACAATTTGTCTCCATTATGATGATTTGTGTTTCCATAAGTTGGGCTCTTGGCCCTTGACTTTGGTTGAATTAATTACCTGATGAAAGTGCATGCTATCAATATTCCCTACAATATGTCATGCTTCTGACTGCAATGACACCTTTTGTACACTTTTTGGAATCAGGGACTAACAGCTGGATTTTGACACGTGAGTTCTCAAATGAGCATGAAAGTCTTTAAAAAATAGCAACTTTTCATTTTGAGCTTTCATTAAGTTATTAACTGTTGCATTGAAAATGCTCAGACCTTCTCATAACCCATGTTAATGCACGAACTGCTTATGATCATGCTGTTATTTGGCATTTTTCTTTGTTTGTTTTTTTTGCAATATACTTTACTCAAGCTCTTTTTAACTGATTTTAAGTGATTTGTGTACAAATCCTTTGAAATGTTTGATCAGTTTGAATTTTTACTTTGTTTTTCAAAACTTCAGATGACATTGATTAATAATGGTGAACCAGCTTCATCAGCTCCTGTTTGCCTGAGAACAGCATCACCTGACCAAACATGGATTGCCGGAAAATTCCATCAATGGCAGGGAAAGAGTTAATAAAAACCAAACCCTATATACTGGTAATTTAATATATTTGAAACTTTGAATTGAATTTACAAAAAAAAAAAGACTAGTAAAGATTCAGTAATATAACCAGAACAAATAAATTATTTACAAGCAGTATCACTAATCATTTAAATAAAATAAAGATATAAATCAAATAAATAGCATGCTACATTTGATCAGGTAGATCTAACAGTAGTATTAAGAAACACCACAGAAATTGAATAATCAAAAATAAAATAACACTGCATAGTCTCAACTGTATAAATTAAATATAGATTCATTCTTATTAAAGCGACAAAAGAAAACAAAAAAAGAGAAAATCACTCACTGCTCTTGACTGAACAACTTTTGTTGCTTGTATTGATACGAGTAAATTGAACACTTGGCCTTAATAAAACTCCTGGCAATGCATGATGATTGCTTTGTGCATTCAGAAATCAGTCGCAAACAATATGGTCAAGATTCATCTTTGGACAGTTCTTCACTGAGAATAATAGATAATTCAAAACATAACTTTTAATTTAAATGAACAAAAAAGTGAATATTTCAGTAATGCTTCTTGTACGTCTTCTCGGGGGGTAAAAAGTCTGATAACTTTTCATAGTTGTTCAGTGTTTTTGCACAGGGAAACTAAAGTTGATCTTAATAGAATTTGAGTGTATTTTCAAAAGCAAACCAGAAAATTGCAAACAGCTATAAAGATAAAAGAGGAAATATAGGGCCAAGGCATTTATGCACATCATTAAGCTACTCCATGAAGTTTATTAGAGCAAACTGTGCTAAAATAAAGCAAAGCTGCAGTGCCGATAATCATGTTTACAGTTCGTTTAAATATGACTCATGCTGCTTATTGGTTAATTCTCTCTGACATGCTACATTTATTTTCCTCCAGAAACGGGTTAGGATTAAAATAAGTTGACATGTAGTTGCATAGTTACTTATAGTCAGTAGACTGTCTGCTGGAGGACCATCACAATAAAGAGTTATCAGATATTAAGCAGACAGTACACTAATACTCTAATGAGAGTTAGTTGACATGTAGTTGCAAAGTTACTTATAGTCACCAGAATGTTCAAAAGGGACCATCAAAATAAAGTGTTACCGAAAAAGTATATGAAAACTTCACTATTATGTAAAGTTTAGGTGCTCTGACTTGTCACGTTTTCTTTAGTCACCATTTTTAACATTTTTGCCTCCTATGGCCTTGCGGTTTGATGACAAATACAATTTTAACAGCATACATTTTCCATCTAGTCTGTAAATGAATATGATGAATCACTTTATGTGTGTGTGTGGGGGGGGGGGGGTGGTGGTTTATGTGATGTATGAGGACACAAATTTGTATAATGACGTGTATTACACTTGTATTACAACTTATAGGTGGTTTATGAGGACATTTCAAAAGTCCTCATAATTCAAATAACTTAAAAAACATTAAAAAGAACAATGTTTTATTAAAAATGTAAAAATGCAGAATGTCTCCTGTGATGGGTAGGTTTAGGGATGGGGCAGTGTAAGGGGATAGAATATACAGTTTGTGTCACGGGAGGGCCGTGAATAATTCCGTGGATTCAAGTGCGGATCAGAAGTATTTTAATAAGACAAAACATAAAATAAACAAACCAAATCTAAATCCATAAACAGACAAGGCAGGGCAGGAACAGGCACAGAAACAACACACGTAATAAATACAACGAATGAGCACAGGACAGCAAACACAGGAAGACTAAATTGAGAGGCAAACAAAGGAGGGTAACGAGACAGACAGGTGGAGCAAATAAACCAATAATCAGATAACAAGGGGGAGGGATAAACAATCACCACAGCACATGGCACAACATAACAAACACCCATGTGCAACACGAGACAGGACAGACATGTGACAGTTTGTCCAGTATAAAAACCATTACGCCTATGGAGAGTCCTCATAATGCTGTTGCACCAACATATGTGTGTGTGTGTGTGTGTGTGTGTGTGTGTGTGTGTGTGTGTGTGTGTGTGTGTGTGTGTGTGTGTGTGTGTGTGTGTGTGTGTGTGTGTGTGTGTGTGTGTGTGTGTGTGTGTGTGTGTGTTACAAAAAGTTATTACAGAGTAATAGTTACAGACACTGCTTTCAGTTGGACTGTCGAATGAACATTTTGTGTTTTCATATGTTTTTAATAGTTGCTTGTGATGTCATACTTTCATATGCATACACTTCATCATATTCAGTTTCATTAGATAAGCTTCAAATTACACGGAATATTCTATTTCCAAAAAAACAATTTTCAATTGGACTATATGTAGCAAAATTCATCTTCCGTGGTCTGTCACTGGACTACTAATCCACCCGAATACAACTCCCAATTGGACTCATTTGATTGGAATATTTTTTGGGGGATGTGGAACAAAAATAAAAAAAAATGATCATAGGCATGAGGCACAGAGATATGGATTGGAAAAAGTGAGACAGTCTCATCCTTTCACAAAAAAAGTTTATATTTAGAGGAAATATTGAGTTTAATTACCTGAATATCTTTGAGGTAAAGGCAGTTTAGACACATTCCTTTTGATTATGTTCTGCCTCCAAAAACAACTCTTTTATATAGATGCATTGTCATAATGCTATGAGAAAGGCAGTCTGGATGCTCAAGCCGGAACATTTGTGAGTTTGCCCATGAGAAAACCAACAAATTCCACACAATTCAGATAACTGCTTATTCCTGTGGCCAATTATACTCCTCTTTCTCGATCTGTCTCAGTCTCTGGAGATATTCGGTGCGGGCCTTTCAGCTCTATTGCACAGTGAAGCGAATGAACGTATCCTCAGAGAGAGGCTGCTTTTACTTTCAGACCTGTCTCACAGGAACTGAGCCAGGACTCAGTAACTTCACCTCCAACTGTCCCACACTCAAGGTTGACTAACAAACCTTGACCTTGATTTTATAACGCGTTCCCACGCTCATTCCTCTGGCAATAGTCACGATTTGAAGTGATTTTGAATGAAAGGCCACTGCAGATTCCACTTAAAATCCTGAAGGACTTTAAAAAAGCTCTTCCACGGATTTAACTTTGGGGAAAATGGTTTTATTGTCAGACATAGAGGCATAGAAAATGAAAGGCTGAGACCTTGTTCAGTTTAGTCAAAGGTCTGTCTGTGTGGCACTAACTTGAAGATGATTGTTCTGTTGGGGTGCAACTGTGCAACTGAGAGGAGCTTTTGGTTGTAAAGCATCAAGGCTAGACTGCGAGCCAAAACAGAGTCAAATCTGTTAAATGAATCATCACAGAGCATTGAATAAGATCATATGTAGGTGATGAACAGAAAAATCAATGAAGCTGATTTTAGAGAGAATAACAAAAGAAATAATGTCATTTTCAGAGAAGAGTGTGGCTCAATAGCAGGCTTTCTGCAGGTTAAATAATCATGTCAGTATGTCTTCATGAGTGAAAAAGTGAATAATTCACTCAAATGATTTGTTCAAAACACACTGATTAGTTAAAAAATTAAACAAGTACATGTTTTATGAGTGTTTGAATCAAATGATTCCTTCAAAAATGCTGATTCATTCAGAAATGAGAACAGTTGACTGTCTTTAGGAGCGAGTGAGTGATTGAGTCATTCATTCATCCGATTCTTTCACAAATTCTGATTCATTCAGAAACGGAACATGTGAATAGATGTGTTCGACTGCATGCGGCGCTGCACAGACCGATCGTCAAGAGTTGCCGCTTGCAGTCGGGGGAGGAATTGATAACGCCGCAGCTTCCAGCAGTGACGCTCGCACGGTGTTTGCTTGCTTTATCACAGACGAAGTGGATCAGATGGAATATTTGTCAAATACACAGACGTTTCAGATGTTTTCATGAAGCAACAGAAGCACTTTTCATGTAAAACATAAGGCTATTTATTTAATTATGTTACTGTTATAAAAAACAGATTTTTTAGCATTAGAAGAACTGTCAGAATAAACACGAAACACATGTGATTGTTGTCGTCTGTGAATCCGGCAAATCGTGGAAGAGCTATGTCATCATCAGAGCTTGTGCAGCCGCACTGCAAGTCAGAACAAATTTCTAACTGGCTTAGATGTCAAGTCAGACGCCAATCGGCCTGTGCTGCGCTGGATGAAGTCGAACACACCTAACGTCTAAATGAGTGAGTAATTGAATCATTTATTTAATTGATTCGTTCAAAACCGCAGATTCATTCAGAAATTAAACAAGTGAAGATCTTTATTAGGGAGTCATTCGCTCTATCAATTAGTTAGTTACTACCTAACACTGATGGTTAATCTTAGGGCTGGCAAGTAGATATATATTAGCTACATTTAAAAAAACAACGTATTTGTTGGATACGATACCTTTAGTTTTACTGGTAGAAATAGACTTGAACTGCAGAGAGCATGTGTCATTAGTATAATAACAAAATCTGTCACATGTGTTGAGCTGCATGTTTGCCCAAAGCGGGTGGTTCTTATCCATAATGGGCAGGTGCATTATGGGTAATTTGTTTGGGTCAGACTACATAGACCTTGGCATACTGGTGTAAAGGTTCCATTAGTCTGGAAATCGAGCATAGCATTGATCATTGAGATAAATGTACCATACCTCTTACATGCTCCTGTTCTTTCCCCTGAATAATAACTTTAAACTACCAATGGGTAAAAAAGGTTCTGAGCAAGTCAGTGAGTCTAATGGGCTATGATTCGTAGAGCATTTCATTAAAAGTTGTAATTTAATTTAAAAATTGAAATACGTAGCCATAATCAAATTTCAGGGCTGAAAGTTTTATTTCTAGCTTTGATTATTTTATTCCTTCATGATTTCTGCACCAATCCCATCACTCATTTGAACTCAGCACCTCACTTCTTTTTGAAGGTGAAGGAGTGTTAAGGCCTTTTTAGTGGGTAATAGGATTTGGGTGACACTCTGGTGTTAAGGTCAAAGTGTTGATGTCATAATTATTGTGGACTGAAGCTGCATGTCACATTAAAGTGCAGTGAAGTCAACACAAGAGAATGAGCTTTAAGGACGAGTGCTTTCAGCTGCTGTGTCCATCAATAACAACATCCTGACACTGATATGGCAGATGTATGCATAAGCTTTCACACATCACCAGCTTGCACATTGCAGCCCAGAAGCAACAACATTGCATTTCTGCTAGGCAGATGCTGTAAATAAGAATTTGAGTTTTGTGGCCTTTAGTTCATGTGGCTTTCGGTTTAGTCCAGTTTTTGGGAAGTCAATACAACTAACAATCAATAGTAATTATTTAATATTTATTTTAGCATTTATTAATTTTGGTTAATTTTAAATGAAAGGAAAAACATTAAAAGTAATATTAGCTATTGCATTATGAACTAACAACATATAATATAACCATAAATTATTTCTTAAATAATTAATCTGTTGTGATAAATGAAAAAAAAAAAAAAAAAAAAAAACACGTTATAATTAGTTTTTATAATATAAATATATACCTTTCCGTTTATGGTTGTAAATATTGTTTAAATGTTTTTGAAAGAAGTATCTTATGCTCACTAAGGCTGCACTTACTTGATGTAAAAATACAGTGAAAATAGTAATATTCTGAAATATTACAATTTAAAATAACTGTTTTTTTTTAATTATTTTGATATATTTTAAAATGCAATTTATTCCTGTAAAATAAATACTGGATTTTCAGCATCATTACTCCGGTCTTCAGAGTCACATGATCCTTCAGAAATCATTCTGAAATGTTGATTTGCTCCTCAAGAAACATTTATTATTATCATTGTTGAAAACTATTGTGATTATTAAGATATTTAGCAGAATCCTGGATACATTTATTTTCAGAATTATTTTATGAATATTAATGAATATTACTGTTACAAATATTGTTCATTGTTCAATATAAGTAGGAAACCATAGGGGGCTTTCATATTGTCACAGTTATGGACTCTTATTTTGATATTCTGTTTAGTTTCCTTTAGTTCCGTCTGCGAAGGAGAGGAGGAGGAGCCCACCAGCCCCGCATATAGTCGAGCCAGAGCTCGCCAGCCCCGCATATAGTCGAGCCAGAGCCCGCCAGCCCCGCATATAGTCGAGCCAGAGCCCGCCAGCCCCGCATATAGTCGAGCCAGAGCCAACCACCCAGTTCATCCCAGAGCCAGGAGCAGACCTCTGCCTGATAGTGGCAGTGGTCCGTGGATCCAGTTCCCTCCCGAGTCCCCACTCTCGAATTGACACCTTCTCCGCCGGTCCCATCCGGTTGTTTGGATACTCCAGTCCCATCCAGAGAACTTCCTACTCCAAGGTTCTCGCCCGACTCCCTGATTTCATCTCCTCCTCTGGTTCCATCCTTTCCCCTGGATCCGCCATCTCTGCTGGTGTCGTCCAGCTCCTCGGCTCTGCCCCGCTAACTCTGTGCAACTTTCCGGCTCCGGCTCCGCCTCGAGCTTCCCGATCTCCAGCTCGGCACGATGTTATGGATTCCCCAGCTTCACCTCAAGCCTCCAGGCCCATGTCTCCACCTTGGCCTGTCAGCCCCTCAGCTCCGCCCCGGCTCTGCACTACCCTGGCTTCACTACGTTCCATCAACCCTTGGACTCCTCCGGCTCCCTCGTCCCTCCGGCTCAGCCTCAGTCAGTCATCGCTCTACCTCCGGCACAGATATCCGGGTCTCTGACTGTGCCTCGACCCCCTCGGGTCCACCTGGCTTTCCCATCATCCTCTCTCCCTCTGTCATTGCCCTGGTCTGCCAAGCCCCCGTCTCCACCTCAGTCCCGTGAGCCAGCGGCTTTACCTTGGGCTTCCAGGCCGTAGATGTTGCCCTGGTCTGTTGATCTCTCAGCTCCACCTGGATCTCCATCACTTTGACTCGGCCTCAGTCCTCCCAGACCCCACCGTGGTGTCTCCCTCTACCGGCTCCTCCTGGTCCACATCCCTCTTTCCCTCCACAGTTGGAATATCAGTTACGCCACAAGGACGCACCTTCCGAGAGGGGGTTTAGGGTTCTTGTTTGGTTCCTGTTTATTTCCTCCCTGTTTGGTTATGTGCTTCACCGGTTAGCATGCTTAATTTGTGTGTAGTTTGCTATTGATTCTCCTGAGTGTTCTCCTGTGTTATTCTCGGTGTTCATTAAAGACTTTGTTATTTCTGGGTCCTGCGTTTGGATTACTACCACACTCCGTTACACATATAAAATGGCTTTGCTGAAAGAAATAGTCTAGACTAGATTCTACTTCTCTTACTAGATTATTGCCATCATGAGCAGATCAGCTTACTGCAGTATATTTTGTGTTTTATTTGTATGTACTGTGTCTGTCTCAGTAATAAGCACAGATATTTTTAACACCTTATAAAATAAGCCTCATTCACATTTTTTCTTATATCCAGCATCATTGCATAGGACCCTCGGATTTCATTAAATTGTTCTACAATGAAGCTTTGGAGATAAAACTACTATCACAATATCTACTTCAAAATAGGAGGTTGTGTTATTGAGATTATTATTAAGTCAACATGATGTCTGGCATTTTGCTTCTCTCAGCAGACCTTGATACGTCTCTGAAATGAGGAGAAACTTATTTCCTCTGTACCACAAGGAAGTCATAAACCTGTCAATCAAATCTGATATATATTCGCCTGGAGGTTACTGTAAACCTGTATGTGTCTCAATGAGAGGAGATATGGTGAATTATTACAGGCATTGTGACGGATATATAATGCTCTGTAACTATATTCAGTTGCATTCAGAATCGCAGTTGTAATACTGAGACCTCCATTAACCTTCAGTGAAAGTCTAATACTCGCAAACACTACCAAAAGAAACTCTCCTAAAATGAGAAATGTGCTGCATAATCCCATCCTCCTTTCGAAGATTGGACAAAGGTTTGTATTAAACAATATAAGCTAGGTGGTGACATGCGAGTAATGATACTGAAAATTCAGCTTTGACATCACAGGAATAATGGTAATAATATTTTACAATATTGTAATACAGAAATTGTAATACAATATAGAAACGAGTGAAACCGTAATATTTTACAATAATACTGTTTTGTACTGTATTTTTGATCAAATAAATGCAGTCTTGGTGAGCATAAGAGACTTCTCTCTCAAAAAAAACAAAAAAAAACAATGCACAGGCAAGATGCCCATTACATGTTAAGGCTTGAATAAAATGTACACTTAACAATTAACTTAATCTTTAAATTCTAGCTGGTCCTGAAACACACACACACACACACACACACACACTCCATGGCATCCACATACAAACTCGACTGCAGACTGTTTCAGGCTCTCTCTGTGGTGACTAACGCTTTCTGCTCCTCAAAGCTTGCTTGCTTCGCAGTGTGTGGCACCGTAGGACAGATTCTCATGCAGTGTGTCGCCGCTGCTGTGGGCTCACAGGCTGATGAAGCAACAGAGGCCAGTCGCAGGGGTCTAAGCTTTAATTCACCACAGGACTCAAGTGCTTTTCACATTTTGATTGAGGGCGAACGGGGCCATGAAACAAGAGAAACATGGTGAATAAAAATGAGTGACACAGCCTTTGGCTTGACTTCCTTCTCTCTCTCATTCTGTTTTCAAATCTTTTTTTTTAATGCACATATTTCCCTTTTGACATTGTTTTTTTAAACATTCTGTTTCTTATATTGAGAGGCAAATTCTTGTTTGGCACAGACCAGCATTTTGTAAGAATCAATTTATTTTATTTTTTTTAAGTAAATGGATTGGACTGATATAGGATTACAAATTCAAACAAGCCTGCATCAGTTGTGTGGTTTCAAGAGAACCTGTCAAACTATCACTTCAATGCCTAAACTGACATTTTGTTGATTTGTTCCAAATCATTCAAGCAAGACAAATATTTCAAAAGAGACCAGACACTGGTAACCATATAATTTGCAGTTGGCATGTTTCACAAAGAAAAAAATCTGCTCAGCTTCCTGCTGAAGATGATTAAGTCTCTGTACATAATTTTGGTGACTGCAGATGTTTAACATCTATTGGTGTACAAGTAGATAACTTTAGGAAGAGCTTTTGATAACTTGCGGGATATTGTCTTGTGATGTCGTTTAATCATGCTGCCATTTTGGGGTTTTATTGACCAACTAAAGTGCCTGGTGGGTGCCAAATGCTAAACTAAAAACGGAAACGCATTTTTTTAATACGTTTTGGTCGTTCATTTACATAACATCTGCATTTTGGGGGCCTGAAAACGCAAACTTATGAAAACGGGTTTCAAAGAGCAAGTTTTTGAAAACTATACAGGAATGGTAATGATAAAAATATTATACAATTAAGGCAAATTTGTGAAAACAGTGACACTGTGCGCATGTGTATCCCGTCACGTGTTCAGTCTATAGTGTTTCTTTACAAAGTTACATCGCCAACTACTGGCCTGACTTGAATAATGCATGGTTTTTAAACTTTAATTTCCTGTAAACCTTTGTAAAATACTTCACACAACCAGGTAACTTTAAACATGACATCGACCTTCATTGTCGATGAGTAACGTTACAGCAATGCAGCGTATTTTATACTGTTTTAATACACCATTGCCTACATTTAAACTCATATAACAAAAATGTGATTTTTGTTTAGCGATTTTTGCATATCTATCATGATATGATAGAAATTCCAGCAGTACCTCCCCCGTAAGGCTAAATCCAAATCGAGTAGGGTGGGGCCGAGCGATCAGCCCCAGCTAGCAGCCAGCTACTCTCACCGGGCAGAGCAGAAAGAGAGCGTTTCCTCTAGAGCCCCTCCTCCTGGAGCTTGGCAACAGAGGAAGCGCTCTCAGAAATCGAAGTCCTCCAGATGTACCAAATGTAACTGTAAATTTTAGACAAAATGAACTGTTGGATTTTTAGTCAATTATTTTGGTATGGTTAACTCAAACAATCAAGTAAATGATATTCAGAGATTTTATTAAGTTAATAAAGCTAATTATTACTGTGATATTACTAAGCACCGACTTCTTTTTTAGAGTGATTAACGGCCAAACTGCATAAAAAGTTTTCCATTTCTAGTTGAAAACAGTGTTGTGTAATTGGCCACTAAATCATATTTCTATAGAATTCAATTTTTGAATTGCATTCACTGTCAAATTCTTTATTCACAGTTAGCTTTTTTGTTAATTTCTGAATTATTGAAATCATTAAAGCATTGTTAATATGTTTATGTAAAACATTTGTTGTGTTGTGTTGCACCATATTGACCTTCAGTCTCTTCCACTAAAGCAGCATGTTGACGTTGAGGTGTGTGTGTGTGTGTGTGTGTGTGTGTGTGTGTGTGTGTGTGTGTGTGTGTGTGTGTGTGTGTGTGTGTGTGTGTGTGTGTCATCTGTGCTGCCTCAGTACCTCTTTAGGAATGTGCAACACATCTCATCAACGGATCCTCCATTATCTTCACTGTTTGACACACACACTAATACTCTTGCTCTTTAATTAGAAGGGATTTTAATGTTCAGCAGGTTTCATCTCCTCCAAGCCCCTCTGACATTCATCTTTCATTGTAAACCGCAAGTAGTGTATATGTGTGTGGTGCGTGCCTGGCTTAAAGCAGACAAGAAGAACATGTGACCAAATCCACACGCTCATCCCTGCTCTCAAAAGGGCAAGTGCCAAGTTTCCCAACCACCATATTTAACCTTGAAGTGCCCTAAAAGAAATGCATGATCATCAAAGAGAGAGATTACTGCAAATCTCACTTGCCTATTTGCTGCCAGTCGACCATTTGTGTTGACTGAACTCTCTGCTACATGGCAGCTAAATAATGTTTAAACAAACACAAGCATCACACACCAGTCATTGCCAGGTCCATCCACTGACCTGAAGGCGGTGAATGAACCTTCTGTTCATGATTCAACAAGATGGTGGGAGGGTTTATCTCAAATAAGGCATACATCCATCATGTAGCTCTTGCTGTTGTCTTTTGGGGGGAGTAAAATTGAAAACTAGATTTACAGAGGGAAATACCAGCGCTTGTAAGGTAGCAAACAAATACTGCTAAAGTTTTAGGTAAGTTTAGGTTTGAGGCTTTGGTTCTGCATAGATGATTTTGTGCTTCAATCTGAATTGGAAATCAAGAATCAACACATAGTCAATGTGCTCATAAAGTTCAAATGCAGTTAAAAAGTTTAGGGGTAGTACGATTATTATTTTTTAAAGTAATTCATAGTTTTATTCAGCAAGGACTACATTTATTAGACTGCATCTATTACATTGATCAAAAGTGACAGTAACGATATTTATAATGTTATGAAAGATTTAAATTCCAAATGAATGCTATTCTTTGGAGCTTTTTATTCATTAAAGAATCCTGAAAAAAAAATTAATGGTTTCCACAAAAAATATTAAGCAGCACAACTGTTTTTACCATTGATAAAAATTAGACATTTTTATTAAGCAACAAATCAGCATATTAGAATGATTTCTGAAGGATCGTGTGACACTGAAGACAGTAATGATGCTGAAAATTCAGCTTTGACCATAGGAATAAATTACATTTTAAAATATATAACAATATAACATGGTTATTTTAAAATTGTAATAATAATTCACAATATTACTGTTTTTACTGTTGTTGTTTTTTTTATTAAAAAATTATTTCGACCCAGACTTTTGAACGGTAGTGTATGTGCAAGGAAGTCAGAACCAATAACAATATAGAATGCAAAGAGATGTAGGAAAGAAGACCAATCACAGTTCAGTATGAAAATATTTCATTTGCATCATCGCTGTTGGTAAGAAGATCAACTGAAGACAACAGCAGATTTTCTTTAACTCTCAAAATGTTAAACTTCAAACTTATATTGCTTGAAAAACTGATCTAGAAAATAAAGTTTGATAGGAGCTCTTTGCTTAGTGGTTCCTGCTAAATTAATTGCAGAAGTTAATAAATCATATGTGTGCATGGTAAACTCTTCAGTACTGTCTCTATCTCTCTCTTACTGAGGTAGATGCCCACAGCAGTTATATTTGATTTGATATTTGAGTTTCATGTTGCACAAATTGGAAGGTTAAAGGTGAAAGACTGCTTGAGTGTGAGTGAGAGTGTATTCTGTGTTGTTGTCTCAGAGTTGGAAAATGATTAGGGAAATAGGCCTCTGTTCTTCAACCTCACATCTGAAATAAGAAAAAACTCATAAACTGAAGACCGAATGGCTTTGACTCCATGTTTCAGAGATATCTGAAGGTGAATCCAGAGGTTTTAAGATAATATTGCAATCACATCACCATAGCATGATATTGCACCTTGCTGAATATGCTTATTTTTAATACACACTTACAAAATGAGTCCGTCTTCAATAGAGCTAAATCTGACTTTATGAGCAAGTCATTGAATCATTCAGTCAACCAATTTGTTCAGAAAGACAGATTCAGCATAAACAAACGTTTGTGATCAGTTATTTCTTTATATTAATTACTTTCATTCAGCAAGGAATTATTAAAATTGATCAAAAGTGATGGTAAAGTCATAATATTGCAAAATATGTTCTTTTAAAAGCAGCACAACTTGTTTTAACATTGAAAATAATAGGAAATGTTTCTTGAGCATCAAATAATCATTTTAGTATGATTTCTGAAGGATCATGTGACACTGAGGACTGAAAAGTAATGAGGCTGAAAAAAATTCAGCTTTGACATCACATGAATAAATTACATTATACAATATACTACAATAGAAACCTGTTATTTTAAATTGTAATAATATTTCACAATATTACTGTTTTTCCTGTTTTTTTTTTTTTTTCAAATAAATGCAGCCTTGGTGAATATCAAACTTGCTTCTGTCTCATAAAACTTTGTTCCCTTTCGAGGGAACTCAACACTGCGTCGAAATCGACACTTTGGGGACGCTCCCTAAGCGTGCGCCTCTGAAGTATGAATAAAACTAATCCAATCCTGATTGGTGTTGCGTCGTGACGTAACATGTGACGGCATACCCGGAAGTATAAAAGTGACGCTGTCACAACACACACTAGCTTTCGCTCTTCAGCAAGCGCTCTGTGTTGAAACTGTCAGTCCTATTTGGTGTTGTTTGTCCTTATATTTATATCTATATATATATATTATGGCCAGCGAACAGTTCAAGAAGTGTGTGCATCCTTGCCCTCGTTTTATTACGGGTAGGGATACACACTCTTTGTGTGTGAATTGTTTGGGAGCGCAGCACGCACGGGCAGCTCTCGAGGGAGCTGCTTGTGTTCACTGTGAAGCACTACCCATTAGAGTGCTGCGCTCCCGACTGGCGTGCTTTGATGAGCACGGTCAGGCTCGCGCTCCCCGCGGTTCTGGTCCCGCGTCTGTTGAGGCAGCGCGGCGATTGAGATCGTGGGGCTCGCAGCGGGATCTTTTAGATGAGAATGAGGCTGCTGAGGCACCTTCTCATTCTTCGTCTGAGGATCCCGTAGCCCCTGAGAGTGGTCCAGGAGCCCGCATCGCGGCTTCTCCTGCCCACGATCAGGTCCCAATGCTTGAGCTCTCTGCTTCTGAGGAAGTAGATGTGCTTAGTATTGATGCGGATGACCGTGATTTTGGCGCGCCAGTTCACGGCCAAGCTTATGAGGAGCTGGTTGAGGTTGTGACTCGTGCAGTGGCCAGACTCAATATTAGCTGGCCACATGATGAGCAGGGAACGCATGCAAAAAGTAAGCTTGATGAGCGTTTCCTGCAGCATAGAGCACAACCTCAGCGCCGGGGTTTGCCGTTTTTCCCCGATCTCCATTCCGAGATCTCGAGATCGTGGGATAAACCGCACTCGTCCCGTGTCTCCAGTCCCAGTGTGGTTGATTATAGTAATATTGTGGGGGCACGGGACAAGGGTTATGGGAAGATGCCTAAAGTAGAGGAAGCCTTAGCGGGTTATCTTTCCCCTGAATCGGCGTCTTCCCTAAAAACCCCGGCGCTGCCTAGTAAGCCCTGCAGAGATACATCAGCTTTAATAGGCAGGGCTTACATGGCGGCAGGTCGGGCTGGTTCATGTCTGCACACTATGGCTGTCTTGCAGGCATACCAGGCCGACCTCCTGAAAGATTTGGATGAGGGGGAGGGGCCAACTCCTGAGGATATTTCGGAGTTAAGGAAGGCCACAGATTTGTCTCTCCGGGCCACAAAAGAGACGGCCCGTGCCATTGGCCGCTCTATGGCAGCTATGGTGGCTACGGAGAGGCATCTGTGGCTGAACTTATCTGGGATAAAGGATAAGGATAGGTCTTTTCTGCTGGATGCGCCGCTCTCGCCTTCTGGCCTGTTTGGCGACGCCGTTACTTCGGTCGTCGACAGGTTTCAGGAGGCGAAGAAACAATCTGCGGCGTTCCAGCAGTACCTCCCCCGTAAGGCTAAATCCAAATCGAGTAGGGTGGGGCCGAGCGATCAGCCCCAGCCAGCAGCCAGCTACTCTCACCGGGCAGAGCAGAAAGAGAGCGTTTCCTCTAGAGCCCCTCCTCCTGGAGCTTGGCAACAGAGGAAGCGCTCTCAGAAATCGAAGTCCTCCAGCCAGAGAGGCGACCTGAGGGAAGTCATTCAGGCTAGGAGGACTTCGGGGAAGAGGTCCTGACCGGAGTGGTAGGACCTCTGAGGGCTGTCCCCTCCACTGCAGGGCAACCGAGGTTGTTCTCGCAGCGGAGCCCTCTAGGAAACGATGTAGGTTGCCCGCCATCAACGACGCTTCGGGCCGCATCTCTTTCCATCGAAAATTTTCTAGTAAAGCATCAGTTATGGTTAAAAGAACCGTATCGACTACAGCCTGCCGGTATTCCGCTTCAGGCAGTCGAGAAAGATGCTCGAAAAACACCAGAGGCCAGTCTCGAGAGGCTGGTACCCCTAGTAGATTTTGTAGAGGCATGGTATCATCTTCCCAACATATCTGCATGGGTCCTGCATATAATAAGATCAGGATACAGACTGCAGTTTGCGTGCCGCCCCCCCAAGTTTTCTGGGGTGGTGCAAACTGCAGTACTTCCAGAGCAGGCTCAGGTGATGGAACAAGAAATACAGACTTTGCTGCTAAAGGAAGCCATAGAACGTGTTCATCCTTTAGACAGGGAGTCCGGGTTTTACAGCCGGTACTTTATAGTTCCAAAGAAGGATGGGGGGTTAAGGCCAATTCTAGATCTCAGGGTTTGCTCTGCTTTGTCACGATAGATCTAAAAGACGCCTATTTTCACATCTCCATCCTTCCATGTCACAGGAGATACCTGAGGTTCGCTTTCGGGGGCGAAGCTTACCAATATCGGGTTCTTCCGTTCGGCCTAGCACTCTCTCCCCGCACATTCACCAAGTGTATGGATGTAGCCCTTGCTCCACTGAGACTTCAAGGCATCCGTATATTGAATTATCTCGACGACTGGCTCATTCTGGCCCAGTCTCGAGAAATGGCAGTTCGGCATCGAGATGTCGTCCTTGGCCACATTCAGAAATTGGGGTTGAGACTCAATGTAAAAAAGAGTGTGCTAGAACCATCCCAGTGCACGATATTTTTGGGAATCGTGTGGAGCTCGATTACGATGCAGGCACGAATGTCTCCCGCACGTGTCGAGTCAATTCTGGCGATGGTATCTGGGTTAAGGCTGGGCCAGGCCATCACTGTAAAGCAATTTCAAAGAATGCTGGGTCTCATGGCAGCGGCATCCAACATCATTCCTTTGGGCCTTCTGCACATGAGGCCCCTTCAGTGGTGGTTGAAAACCAAGGGGTTTTCTCCCAAGGGGAATCCGTTTCGTTTAATCAGAGTAACGCGCAGATGCCTTCGTTCTCTGCAAATATGGAAGAAACCTGGGTTCCTATCCCAAGGGCCAGTGTTGGGAGTGTCGTGTCGCCGGAAATCCGTTTCGACAGACGCTTCCCTCACGGGCTGGGGCGCGGTCATGGACGGCCGCTTTGCCAGGGGTCTGTGGCAGGACCATCATCGTTCTTGGCATATAAACTGCCTAGAGATGATGGCTGTGTTCAGGGCTTTGAGGAGCTTCCTCCCAGACATCAAGGGTTACCATGTCTTAGTACGATCCGACAATACGTCGGTGGTAGCCTATCTGAACCGACAAGGGGGACTCAGATCGCGCCCTCTGTGCAGACTGGCGCATCAAATTATTCTTTGGTCCCAGGGGAAAATACTGTCTATCAAGGCAATGTATATTCCGGGGGTTCAGAATCAGGGAGCAGACATCCTGTCGAGGCAGGGGCTGAGGCCCGGGGAATGGAGACTTCATCCAGACGTGGTGAAGTTGATATGGGAGAGGTTTGGACCAATGGAAGTGGATCTGTTTGCGTCTCGAGAGACGTCCCACTGTCCACTTTGGTTCTCCCTCTCACTTCCAGCCCCTCTGGGGTTGGATGCCATGGTACAGGCCTGGCCGAGGCTTCGCCTGTACGCTTTTCCCCCAATCGCTCTGCTCCCGGGAGTCCTGGAGAGGGTCCGTCAGGAGGGCATCAGTCTTCTTCTGGTTGCCCCAATGTGGCCGACCCGAGTGTGGTTTTCAAACATAGTATCACTCCTGATAGCTCCGCCATGGCAGATTCCTCTGAGGAGGGATCTGTTGTCTCAGGCGGGGGGCACAATTCTCCACCCTCAGCCAGAGCTGTGGAAATTGTGGGTCTGGCCTCTGAGGGGGTTCAGTACCTGAATGCTGGTCTATCAGCTGGAGTGGTTGAAACTATACTTAGCTCCAGAGCTCCGTCTACTAGGAGATTATATGGCCTCAAGTGGAATGTTTTTGCCACTTGGTGTAGAGAACATGAGTTAGATCCAGTAAACTGCCCGGTGGCTTCAGTTCTGGAATTTCTTCAAGATCGGTTCTCTGCGGGTCTCTCCCCTTCCACGCTTAAGGTGTACGTGGCAGCCATTGCGGCTTTCCACGCTCCGTTAAGTGATGGGCCCCTGGGGAGGCACCAGTTGGTCATTCGGTTTCTCCGCGGTACTTGGAGGATGAGGCCGGCAACCAGGTCTAGAGTTCCTGCTTGGGACCTGGCTATAGTTCTGGAAGGGTTATCCCTGGCCCCTTTCGAACCTCTAGAGTCGGCTTCGCCTAAGGATTTAACGCAGAAAATGTTTTTTCTCTTGGCCATTACCTCACTTAAGAGGGTGGGAGATCTCCAAGCCCTGGCAGTGACACCAGCTTGCTTGGAGTTTGCCCCTGGCAGAGTAAAGGCCTTTTTGCACCCGAGTCCGGGCTACGTGCCTAAGGTTCCTTCGAACACGGCTCGGTCTTTAGTCCTTCAGGCATTCCATCCTCCACCTCATGTGTCGGCAGAAGAAGAGAAGCTTCATTTGCTCTGCCCCGTCAGAGCTTTGAGCGTGTACCTTGAGAGGTCCTCTTCTTGGAGAAGGTCGGACCAGTTATTAGTATGTTTTGGGTCACCTAAGAAGGGGCTCCCGGCATCTAAGCAGACTATTAGTAATTGGATAGTCCAGGCTATTACTGCGGCTTACAAGGTGCGCGGTTTGCCTTCACCTTCAGGCGTCAGGGCCCATTCAACTAGAAGCATGGCTTCTTCTAGGGCCCTTCTTTCGGGAGTACCTCTACAGGAGATCTGCGAGGCAGCCGGTTGGGCTACTCCGCATACTTTTATCAGGTTCTACAGTCTCCACCTTCCAAGTACGCCTGGCGCACACGTGCTCAGTCCT
This sequence comes from Meda fulgida, assembly GCA_030578275.1. NCBI lineage: Eukaryota > Metazoa > Chordata > Actinopteri > Cypriniformes > Leuciscidae > Meda > Meda fulgida. The sequence continues at coordinate 10,038,000 of CM060638.1, read as the reverse complement.
TGCTGAGTGCCTAGACAGTTTCACTCCGGGACAGGCCTATTCGGTGCGTGGCCTAGTGGGCACTCGTTCCCCAAAGTGTCGATTTCGACGCAGTGTTGAGTTCCCTCGAAAGGGAACGTTTCGGGTTATGACTATAACCCTTGTTCCCTGAGAAGGGAACGAGACACTGCGTCGTTCTGCCACGCCCCTCGAGGCCTTTGAGCGTCTTGCTTCATCGCGAGGCTAGTGTGTGTTGTGACAGCGTCACTTTTATACTTCCGGGTATGCCGTCACATGTTACGTCACGACGCAACACCAATCAGGATTGGATTAGTTTTATTCATACTTCAGAGGCGCACGCTTAGGGAGCGTCCCCAAAGTGTCGATTTCGACGCAGTGTCTCGTTCCCTTCTCAGGGAACAAGGGTTATAGTCATAACCCGAGACGTTTTCTTTAGTATCACATAAAATGTGACATCTGCTCAGACTAAAATCTTTTCCTATTAAAACGTTGCTTTTTTAAAGTGTTGCTTTTTTACGTTCAAATAATGATCAGATAACAGGCTAATAGACAGAAATATAAAGAATTTGTCATTTATCAGACATAATACGTTTCCGCCATGTTTCTGCCTGTCTCTTGTATAAGAGCTGTTTCACGGCGCTTTCTTAACCTGTTTGTGACCTGTATCTAATTCATCTGCTTGCACGCAGGGCGAGTGTACCGTCATGTTGTAACAAGAGAAACTGACATTTCGTGCAGAGGGGGGAGGGATTGAATTCCCAACGTTTAATGTTCCACATCTGCAAGCGTGATCGCTGTTGAAAATCATTTCATGACGAGTCGTTGTGGTTGAACGCACGGCAGCTAAGCCATGGCTCATAATTTATCTGTGCTCCGCAATGCTATGTCGCAGCTTGACAAAGTGTGTGTATGTGCAAGAAATAAAAATGGAAACATATCTGTGGGTCCAATCGTTTACACATCTGAGGCTACAGGTGGTGTATTTCAGGCTTTGTCATAGTCTCCATGGAGACAAAGAATATTAATCTGAAAGGATCCAGATTTACCCTCTTTCTCTTTCATTGCCTTTCTCTCCCTCTTACAAGACAGACCCCAATTAAAACACTATACGTGTGTTGGGGATGACACATTAAGTAACGCGAGATTACTTTTGAATTAACAACAAAATATCTGAGTTAATTTTTCAAATAAGTAACGCAAATTACTTTGTTTTCCCATTCATTGACTGCCAGCTGTTGAGAGGAATCAGAAGTGCTCATGCGTTGTGTGTGAACATGTAGTTACTCATCTCACTTACACAAAAACAGATTCAGTATTTCTCAAAATGAATAAAAACAGTGAAATGCAAACTCATTGTTACCTGTAATAATAAATGTTATATAACACTAATATGCTTTATGGATCTCACTTTATGAACCAGTATATTTGCTGTTGATCTTTGATGGTCCAATTCAAACATACTAATAAGCAAAAATTACTTTAGTTAAACCACATTTATTTTAGGCAATTAATCATGTACACGTATCTCTCTTTCTCTCTCTCTATAATTGAAAATATGTTCCAGTTGTTAATGTTCAAGGTAAACAGAAACAAGGCTTCTGTACCAAACACAAGACGTGTATGATTGTACACGTTTATAATTGGATACAGGATGGTTATGTGATGAAGCGCAGCGGCTGGTGTATAAATAACAGCTCTCTGTACAGTCTATTTGTAAATGTTGAGACATGAACACATAGCAAAGTGCCGTTGTTTGCGCCTGACATTCATTATGGCTCACATCTGACCGAGCAGAAGTCCAGTTTACATAAACATCACATATAATGTGGTCTATCAGGAAACACTGGCTCGTTGTATCAGCGTTTTCGTTTAAAGGAATATTCCAGGTTCAGTACAAGCTTTAAGGCATTATGTTTAACGCAAATACTAATTCTGACTCTCTCATCTCTTCGAAAAGCAAAAATTTAAGCTACACAATCGAAGTCAACCTGGAATATTGCTGTAGTAGAATATATCTTCAAAAACATGATAGAAAGAGTCCTATAGTTGCAAGCAAGCTTTTTTTGTTGCTTGTGAGTAGACAATCTCAAATGCATTATAAATAATGCAGCATTATCAAAAGAAATTGAGTCAAACCTGCATTCATATCTTTTAATACATGCTTATTTGTGCAAATGCTTACAATCGCTTTTTATAAAGGTTGCACTCAGCCTTGGTGGTGGTCTGTTATCGACTCTTCAGGGATGAACAGGATTTATGAAAGGGTTTAAAGAGTCATTCTCTATGTATTGATGCATTGTTACGACCTTGTTGGCCGTCCTTTGACCATCTGTGATTAGGGATGGGGTCAGAAGTTGACAGGGTGATGACGTGTCCTGTGTTGCCAATAACTGAAGATATCTGTAGTTTCTTCATCTATGGGCACTTTAACGATGCGCAACATAACTGTGAAATGTCCCTTATCCCAACTTTTTATTCCAAAAATGTTGAAAAATGTAATTTCCATCAAAGAATGCTACTATATTATATGGTGGAAATGACACTGACTTGAATGACTTTTAATAGAAAAGTAAAAATGACAGATTTGTCCTATGATGGATTTTTGTTCACAGTTGGACATTGTTACTGGACAAAATAAAGTATTGAAAGTGTGAAAATTGTGTTTTAAGAGATTTTCTCAGTTTCAGAGGGCCAAAGGTGCCCATAGCTGAAGAAGAAACACACCGTTACACAGACATAGGCCTAAACTAAATAACTTGACGACAATCTTCTGGCAGTTTGTTCTGGGGTTCCAGGAAAGGGCATTATTATGGAATCTGACTCATTGATCAGGGTCTGGCTGGACAGATGTGTCTTATCAGAAATGGAGAAAAGGTGTGTGTGTGTGTGTGTGTGTGTGTGTGTGTGTGTGTGTGTGTGTGTGTGTGTGTGTGTGTGTGTGTGTGTGTGTGTGTGTCTGTAAGACTTTGTGACTTACATCTCAGTGTGGACTGCCAAGACTTTCCAGTCAGAGACAGAAGATGAGTGTATTATTAAAGGTCTGGAAAGAATGAACGCAGCAGACTGTAACACCAAGTGTGAGTGCATAGAAAAAAAGTGTGTGTGTTAAAATATGAGTGACTGTGTCTCCATTTCAAATGTCTACTGCCCGAAATAAATTTCCTTGCTTGAAAATTCAGTTGAAACCAGCTGGAAGGTGATTTTTACATGTACATCTTTATAGGCTACATTATATTTGTTTTTCCAGGATTATTTGATAAATTCAAAAGATCAATGTGTCTTTGCTGAATAAAAGTATTAGTCTTTATGTCAAAAAAATATTTGACTGTAGTGTATAGTCTATTAAAAACATAACATAAATAAGATTAAGTTAATAAAAATCCCCTAAATTACTTTCCTGATGACCCCAATGGTATATGTGACCTTAAGATTGAAAACTTATGTTTGTACCGTAAGATAGCTGAATACATCTTGGTCAAGCTGGACCAGCAACAAATCAGCTTGATCTGTATTTTTTCCAGCAGGGAAACATCTCAATTCAGATTGGTGTTGATTGTCCTTTGGTTGACGTGTATTTGTGTGTCCTTTCTCTGCATTGAGCTAATGTTATATTATAAACACAATCACAGGCCGTGTTTACACTGCATGTATGCATGCGTCTTTTCTCTGAGCTGCCCAAAACAACCATCTGAACACAGTCAAAAGACTGGCCAATAAATCGTGAGAGAAGCTTTTCACAAAGAGAGCAAGCTCCCGTCAAAGCCGTCCTAACTAGCATGACTACAAACACACTCATTAATTAGTCAACACCTTAGTGATCTAACCACCCGCTGAGGGGGGGGGGGGGGTCAAAGTGAATGACCTTGTCTTCATCGGTCGTCGAGGCGACCGAGCCACCCGATCTGTCAAGCACTGCTTTTCAGCACGGTGGGAAAGCATGTTTAGCCCACGACCCCCATCATCCCCTGCTCATTGGACTACAATTCCCAGCCATTGGGCATGGGAGTCAGGTTTGTTCAAGAGCCGCCAGTCAGGGCTAAAGTATAGCCATGCACAAAAGCAGGCTGGAGCGGACACAGTGGGCTGGAAAAACTAGAAGTCTGGAGATGAATGCCCTGCTTTTCTTTCCAATTCAGCCGAGGAGGAAGAAAAGGACGGAGCAGAAAGGCACAGAATTGAGTGGCAGGAATAGTAACTCTAGCTTCTCCATTTTAAATGTGCTCTTTCCCTGTTTTCTCGTCTCCATTGCTTGCTTTCTTTGCTCTTTAGCCTTTTTCTTCCTCCATTGCTGTGCCGTGCGTTGTCCTTTTCATGCCTCCCTCTCTCTTGCTCGTCGTATTGCTCCATCCTTATGGATTTATCTTTAGCTCGGCGCTGTGTCTGGAAGAGGAACATTGTGACATGGCCTATTTTGCTACAACAAGGCTCTTCCATTAGCTTGGAGTCTGTAAATAAATAAATAACAGCTACAAAAGGTGCTCTGGTAGGGAATAGGGAACAGTCTCATGTTCAAGCTCAGACGGTGTGTTAAAGTCGCGCACAACGATATACGTCTTTCAGCTCTTTCCCTGGGGCGACTAACCTTCAGAAAGAATTGCGAGAACTCATGGTCGAATGATTTAGATACTGTATCAGTCTCTAAAGGCCAAAATGATTTGAACAAAGTTTCTCCTTGAGTTATAGTCTCAATATCATTCCCCTATGGCCTAATATAAAGGTGACGGGGGAAGCAGGAGGACTTTTAAAGTGGTTGACTGAGCACATCTTGACTCCACAAGTTGTTATAAAAACAATGTGCTTTTAATCGTTTTCCGTTTAATTGATTCAGTTAAACTACTGAGCGGCTGGGTGATCCTGAAGTCCCTGTGTTTTCAATCATAAGCCAGTCATTTTGGCATTCTGGGAACATAAATATAATTGTTATTTGTAATCAATACAGTTGGTTGGTATTTCATGTATTATTTTAGAGTGATGTTGTCTGGCTGGAGATGCACATTAAACCATTTATTTAATTAAAAAAAAAAAATGTCCAAAATACCTTGATTCATTTGTATACCACTAATGAAAAACAGAGAGAAAGTAAATTTGAATTGGCTTATTGAGTTTTTTTTAATTACTTTGGGGATTTGTTGGATTAAATTAATTAATTACATTTATTAATAATAACTGTTTTAATTCAGTTTTCTTTCTTACACCAAAGCCAAAGGCAATTTTTTGTTATTGTTGTTTTAAGCATATATGTAACAAAACTAATGAGGTTTGTATTTAAAGTTTTAAGAAAGCTAAATATTTTATTGAAATGTGTAGCAGTGGTCATGAATCAATATTCGAGCGTATAAAGTTCCAAATTGCAAAGGTTAGTTTTATTAAAATACTTGGTGTGCTTCAATTGAAACTTGATCAGCTTGTTGTTCAAGTAGAAGAACTTCACTTAAATCTTAAATCAACTATTTATAGATTTGGGGTGTTTTCAGTTCTCTGAGATGTTACAAATGCTTTCCTCTTGTGTTTGTGAGTCAACCACTGTCAAGATTTTGCTAAATAATTGTCACGCTTTGTGAAATAGAGACGAAAAGAGTCTGTTTGGGCAGCCATGATTTCAAACGATGTAGTAGGGATTCAATCTAAGATCTCCAGGCTACAAGTGTACCTTCTCGTGGTGAAGCTGACGAAAACAGAATAGACTATGAACTTGTTCAACCGTTCTCCTCCTGGCATTCTCTCACTTTTCTCAGCATTTGCATCTTCTCCTTGCCTTCAATTACCCTTACCCACAATGCATCTGTGTGGCATGAGGTTATCAGGGCCACTACAGACCAAAGGCATCTTTAAGAGCACTTGGCGAATAAAACACTCCCCGCACAGTCCACTTGCACACTGTCAGGAGAGAGAGCGAGAGTTTGTTTACCCAGAGCAACGTCTCAAGTGTGCTCGCCGCACCGGTGATTACAAATGGATAAACCCGGTGAACTCGTCCCAGCAGGACCGTTTCAGAAAGCAGCTGTACTCTCGCCACTGACCCAGGCTGAACCGCATCCGTATGCGTATTGATCAAGGTCCCCGGGAGGCGCTGATCTAAAGTCAGCCGCCCTCCTCCACTTACAGATCTTTATCAGCACGAGCTGGGAAGCAGAACTGATCCGGGAACAGCACTGCAAACACTCACGTATGAGAGGAGAGATGGTTCACGTCTCTGCCATTTGCTTCTCTTTCCTCTCTCTCTCTTGTGTCTCTCCTTCTGTCCTTTTTCATCTCCAAGCTGTCAAATCTCCATCCATTACAAACATTGGCTTTTTCCACCCGCATATTCATCGGTCTCTCCTACACGTCTCTTGCGGCGTCCTCGGCAGTGCGTGGTGGTTTAAAACTGCAGCGCTGGAGATAGAGGCCTGTTCAGGAAGTGTATGTGGGTGTACGCCAGTGAAGATGGTTGAGTCCAGACTGGCTTTAATATAAAGCCAAAGGCTCTTCCTCTGGGCTGTTTATCCACCTCTCTTCTTCTTGGGCTCATTCTTTATCCATCATCTGTTGATCTGTTTGTCTTCTCCCTCTGCTCTTAATTTGAAATCTCTTTGACCCTTCCTGTTTGCCTTGCCAGCCTTGAATTCATGTAGATCCACTATTTTGCAAATGAGCAAGACTGAAGCCTAGCCTATTTTCACTGTAATTAAGAAATGTAATTCATACTAATTTGATATATTTTTCTTATACAATGTGAATGCAGCTTCATGATTAGCTAAATTTGTCAGGGGGTTCTAACTGTTTGGCTGTGCATGGACATTGTGAAAATGTACTTTAAGGCATGTTAGCTTATTCAACGGCTCATTTTGGTAACGCTCCCAGTAGAAAGTTTCTGTGTCGTAAAAGTCATACAAGCGTAGCTCCTCTACTTGAATGAGGAATTTACTTCTCAAGGCCACATGTCAATAAAAACATGATAACTCTGAGAACAATGGTATCATTAAATTAGCCCGTTTTGCTCAAATCATGCTAAAAAAACACTATTTTTCAAGCTGGTTCAGTGCACATTTACATTCTATAATAAACAGGAGGTATTTTTCATACTTCAGCATGAGGATATGCATTAGCTTGTTAGTTAGAGATCTTCCCACCCCTGAAAAAAAGTTAAACTGTTTAGGTAAATAAAATATAATTCAGTTTTTTTTTTAATTCAAGTGGAGGTCAATGGGAACCAAACCGTTGGTTTGCAACATTCTTCAAAATACCACAGAAGAAAGAAAGTCATACAGGTTTGGAACGACATGAGAGTAAATAAATTGTGCCAAAATCTCATATATCCCACATATCCATAAAAGCTACTTGCCTGAATAACTTATAAGCACAGTTGCTTGTTCGTTCTTGTGATGTCACTGGAATTATATATATAAAGAAAAAATATGGGAATAGAAATTTTGTGCATTTATTTAACCAGTTGTTATGATTTGAGCTCCTCAACTCTCAGTCATTTTCAGATTTGTATCTCATTGTAAAGAAACAAAAGCATTGTGTCTCTCAGTTCTTTAAAATCTCTCTCATCTCTGTCCGAAGAGGGAAACTATTTTGAGTCACTCACTTAAGAAACAATGGACAGAGAAGACATCTTTGTGCAACTGGCTATCTGAACTCTGCTATAATCCGCCATTGGCGTGTTCGTCTTCCCAACACACAAACACTTCTTTATGCTGCAACATTCTTGGACAGGCATGTGGTGTGTTTTGAAGTACCAAGCGAGAACCTTTTTTTTTTATGAATGATTTGAATTGTAGCGAGAGAAAGATCGAAATCAATATGAAAAATGTAATTGGGGTCAGTAAGATTTCTTAATTTTGAAAGAAGTCTCTTCTCTGCTCACCAAGGCTGCATTTATTTGATCAAAAATTCAGTGAAACAGTAAAATTGTTAAACATTATTACAATTTAAATTAACATTTCTATTTGATTACATTTTAATATGCAATTTATTCCTGTGATGCAAAGCTGAATTTCAGTAGAATTTTCACGTCTTCAGTGCTCTTATGATAATAAATGTTGAAACCATGATACATTTGATGAATAGAATGTCCAAAATAATTTGAGTTGAAACCGAAATCTTTTGTAACAGTGTAAATATCTTTGCTGTCACTTTCGATCAATTGAATGCATCCTCGCAGCCGTCTAGTAGTGGAATAGTGGAAAATCTGCCCATCCAAAAACACAAGTTATAACTGAGCAACCACCCAGAACATCCTCTCAACCACACACTGTAGCAACCTGCTAAAAACTGGCCAGAACATCTTAGGAACCTCATAGCAACACCCTGGTAACCACCCACAAGTCAAAATCTAGTTCACTTTTGTTGGGTTCTTTCTATTTTTATCTAACCCCAGGTTTTTGCATTGGGTTATAAGATTACACCATGCATGTATACTTTTTCTTGTAATGCAGAGTCGCCATGAGAAAGAAAACCCCAATCAGCTTTTTAAACAATCGACCTTGCTGAGGCAGCATGATTTCTCCCCGCTTCAATCGTTTAGGGAGCGCTGGTGTTCCATGAATATATATTGTCCACATGGGATTCCGCTCTGCGCTATAATGGTGTTCACATAATATATTCTCAGCTTACACCAACAAACAAAAGAAATGTGCATAATAAGTGTTGTTGAAAGCAGCACGATGACAAACACTTGCAAACACTAACAGCACTCCCATTTATTTTTCACAAGATCAATATATTCCTCCTTTGGGCCTGAGACCTTGAGGAAGACATTTTGCATGTACGGCCACTCACATTCTGGCCGTGGTTTGGTGGAGGGGAGAGCTTTTGTGTTGTATCACAGAAAAACAAACAGTCTGCAAGGCACTCCCTTGTTTCCAGGGGCAATTAAAAAATCGGTATGTCAGTTGACATGTTTCTCTCAACAGATGTCTACAGGTCTGTTTTGAAACCACCTTCGGGCTGATAGATATTACATGGTTTAAAGTTTACCTATTATGCAAAATTCACTTTTACATGGTGTTTGAACATAAATGTGTCAGAAGTGTGTGTACACAACCACCCATTAAAATTAAAATCCACCCTCTCCTCTTTTCTTAATCCCCATACATCATAAGCAGTGTTTCAGAATGAGCCATTTGCAGATTGTAGCTTTTGTGAAGTCACAAATGCTTAGGCTCCGCCCACGACTGATGCGGGCTCCGCCCACGACAGATGCGGACTCCGCCCTAATAGCATAAACCCTGCCCTTAGTGAGCAGTACACAGTCCGCCATCTTGATCTCCTCGCCAGAGATTTTAACAGCAGCATTCATGTCAGAAAATTATTCTTATTAAAGTTACTAAAGTTATTCAATCAAGAGCAGTGAGTGATTTTCTGTTTCTCTTTTGTTGTTTGATTCATATTAACAGCATATATATATACTATATATTACGCTGCTGTCACTTTAATACACCGATCTAATATACACATGCCAGGGCTCGACATTAACGCTTGTCCGCTTGAATCAATAAAACGAGAGAATGATTCTGATTTTATTACATTTATTGTAAGGTTGTGATCGATAATGGATAATAAATGTAGCCATTGATTTCAAACAACAGTTCAATAAACAGTTAAAATGTAGTCACTTACATTTTAGACACAATATTGACTGTTTTTGTTCTGTTTCAGCATTAAGACCCACCTACTGGCGGTTTAGTGTTATGTTTAAAACTATATGCAGATATGACAATATGTAGATTTAAGTATATCATCAAAGCTGATTGAATACTGATTAGCATATTGCTTCAGAATAAATTATATTTACACTTATTTTTTCTTTTGGACAAGCAACTTTTTAACTTGGAGGGGAAAGACCGATTTACTTAAAAGATAAAGACAAGCACATGAAAAGGTTTAATGTCGAGCCCTGCACATGCAATTTCTTAATTTGCTGTTTACGTTCGCAGACATAACCGATTGTGTGTATGTGAACTTTGTGTGTTTTTGAAAAAACCATGTGTGTATTTGACAGTTTAAGCGCAATAAGACGTGAAAGAGAACTTAGTTTAATACTCATGGGAAGTGCCATCTGACAGCCAGCTCTCTGTGTGTGTGTGCTTATGTGTGCGCTCAGAAAACAATATGTCAGAGGTTTACCGTAACCATGGCTTTAAAACACATGCAGATAAACTTTCATGATCATGAAGAACTGCAATGTCACATGAGCGTGACCATGATAGAGATGATGATCAAAACCAAACAGATGTTTTGGTTTTTGTCATGAACTGTACAGGCTCCGCCCTCTTCTGGATAGCGGGGTGGGAAGCAGCAGCTCATTTGCATTTAAAGATACATGCATGAAAACAGCATGTTTTTCCTTCCACTCAAACATGTATTTATTGTCATGTAGTTTTTGTGAACATTTTCCCCCAAGTCTGGTATGGTTTAAAATGAAGCCATGAGTTACTTTCGCAGCATTACATTTATTAGAGTAAAGTGTGTCCCCTCTAAATTTTTCAATACACCCTTTAGTAATTCACCCTCTGCCATCAACTCTAAACAATTAGGCTTATATTTTGTGTTACCAGGCATAATTCGCTATCTCCTTGGTGTCACAGACTGTTCAGTTCTTCATTATGTTTATTCATCTGTTTACAAACACATTTACAATTCTACCCTGAGCCTTCAGCATGACATCAATTCCAATTTAAAAATGCACAGGCCCTCAACTTCCATGTTCCCTAATTAGTCTAGTGCAACAGAGGTGACAATCTCTGTGTTGAGGTTGGCAATAAAAGTGGAGCAAGTAACATTTTTCTCTAACCTCTAACCTAAAGCTACAAGAGTAAAACAGAAAGCTGTTTTCATTATGCCTGTCTATTCCAGCGACCATTGTATAACTTTCTCCGACATTGAGATGAGAAATTCAAGCGGTTTGAGGAACTTTTCGGCTGTAAAGAAGCAATCCTCATAACCCTGTCACAGGCCTTTACTGCTGCCTCTGATATTTCACCTTTTATCGCATCTGGCATTGTTTGAAAGAATAAAGAGAAAAAAAATGAAGCACACATAAGGAGGAAAGGCTTGGATGAGAGAATGAGAGACCATTTCTGAGAAAGATGGCCACAGACACACACAGCACAAAGCACAGCAATTTACCACTTTATATTGTGTTTATAAGGCAAAACTGAGATAGAAAAGAAAGTTGCAACTTGACAATGCATCAGTATGAGTTCTACTCAAGCTGTACGAAAAATAAATAAATAAATAAGCCCAAATCAATGTTCTTGTTTGAAAGGAAAACTACCCATACAAAAATCGAACAAAATTCTCAGACAGTCAATAGAGGACACGGTTAACTGTATACTATTATCATAAGTACCATGGTTCTCTCACAAACCTTTTAAGATTCAGTGCATTTGTATGACTTTTCAGTGCTTTTGTATAACTTAAAGATTAGGGGAATGCAATACTTTTGTGAGAGAATGCAAAAGCATCATTATGGGACTCAAAATCTTCAAATTCATTTTTTTGTCCATTAAAAAAATATATACATTTCATATTTTTTCATATTTTTAACTATCTTTATTTACCTCAAAATATTTGCCAAATTGAAACTTATCAAATATAAATACTAATATAAATGTAACAGACAAAACATAATAAAATATGTAATTATAAAAATTAATTGTTTATAAATATGTAAAAATAAACAATTAGTGCTAGAAAGAAGTATTCATGTATTCATGATATTCAGCTAACAACAAGCATGGTGTTCTTTGAAGTACCTTGGTTTACCATGTTAACATCATGGTCCATGTGTATGGTTATCATAGTATGACCATTTGTACCATAATACCAACACTAGAATCTGTTAGCAAACAAATATAAAGAGAGGAAAGGCTATTTTCTTGTTTGAGTCCATTTTTTTTAGTCCAAGTTCCATTTTTTAACTTTAGTTTAAACACACTTCTAATACTAAAGTTTAATAGTGAAACTGACAGGCAGATTGGCAGTCTTGAGTAAGCTGGCATCAGTCTGCCTCACTTTATAACTTTAATATCTGCTGACACTTTCCCACAGATTTCATCATACTTTCAATATTCTCTCTCATACTCACACACTTTCTTTTTTATCTGTCATTCTTCCTCCCATCCATTTTAAATGCAGTCAAAAGAATGAAGCCGCATCCCCATGGATGAGCAAAAAAAGTTTGTTTTTTGTCCTTGAGATGCCCACTGCAATTCCGTTACGTATAACAGTTAGTTACAATACAGTTAGAATACACCCATTCAATGCTTTTTCTGTTGGCAAAATGGCTAGCCGTTTGCTTAATAGCCCTCAAAAGAAGATGATCCATCCCTTGAGTAATGAAGGCATATGTTTTTTGATTAAATTAATGCATTATGATCCGTTTCAGAAAATGTTGGGTGGAAATAATGTGGTACAATGGATTCAATAATAGCGCCCTCACAATCTGGCCTTGTTAGTAGCATGTTTGTATTAATGCATGGGAGGGGATGCGATTACGGTCCGCCAAGCCTGCCAATAGAGTGTTTTTAGCTGAGACGAAGAGTGGGTGCACATTGCCTGCCTGTCTGGCGACAATACACAATTGTGCAGTGAAATGCCGAGTATTTGGGTGACAGTAGCGGCCGGTTTCCAGTGCCGGCACTGGTTGGCATGGCAAATTACATCACTGAGTCGATCAATTTTAGCTCCCATCTAACATTACAACCACTTAGTATAGTCACTCAGACCATTAGCGATTACATCCCAGTATAAAATTCACTTCCTCTATGGGTTAAGAGGTAATGTTTTATTCACTGTAGTGTTTTAAAACCCTTGATCAGACAAGTGGAAATGTTATGCTTTTCAGGGTCTCATATCTACATAATCCTCAGATGAATTTAGTCTTAAGTGAAGCACTTCTATATCATCCAAACTCCACAAGAATCAACATATGCTTCCCAGTCAAGATATAACATCACTGTTGTAGGATCAGTGTAATTCGCATGTCCAAAGACAAAATGACAGAATTAGAAACTGTAATGCCACCATTGGAGGAATGATACAAAATGAACAACAGGTTTGTAGGTAATTGGGTACCGTTCACATTTTAACCGGTACCGGTACAAGAAATTCGGTGCCGGTACCCTTTTTTGGTAATTTAGGCATGTTTACCTCAATAACTGTAAAGAAACTAAGTCATGCCATTGTCTGTGATGCTTGAATATGAATAAAACAACCATTTTAGTAATAAAAAAAAGTCTATGAAATGTTTTGTTTTCCACAAATTCTGTGTTGTGATTTTTCTAGTAATCAAATGAAGACCTAAAACATTAATTTAATTGATCTTCTATATGAAATTCAACTTTTTTGTCAAACAAAAGGCAGCACAACTGAGCTTTATATTACAACATAGAAGAAAAAGTGTGATTATTCCTTAAACAATACATCTTTGATAATTTTCATGTTTTCTCAAAGTGAGACTTCAGAGGATGAAAAACAGCGAGCGTCACGCGTGCTTCAGTGTGTATGAGGTAAATGAAACCGCACGTCTGCGCCACTCATTCACACAGAGACACGCAGAACACGCAGGATTTGTATTTAAATAATCTTACTCTTGCATCCAGATGCATTCTCCAGTACCGAAATTTGCCACCGATTGATTTAATGTGAATCGGTACTCGGTAGCACTGACGAAATTCGGTCGGTGTCATTAAAAGGACTGAGTTTGGTACCCAACCCTATAGGTAACGGAGGCCAGCTAGAAGAGAGCTGTGGAAGTAAACCTCACTCCCCTAGTGAATTACCTTAGAGGCTGCGGCCTGTTGCCTCCTTGTTTGCCTCCCATGCCGGTGATGCTAGTTCGAATCCCGCTCAGAGCGATTGTGAGTAGGACCAGTTAAATTGGTCCCAGGACCCGAATGGGAGTGAGGTTTAGGGGTGAGTGTAGCAACAGTTGCTGTGGGAATTGAACGTTTATGCAAATAGAACAGCAACACGATGGGGCGACTACTAATGGAAGCACAGAAAATGATCTACCTCTTAAAATAGTAAGAAACCGAGACATTCGAATATGTCGGTTAGGTTTAGGGGTGAACATTCATGCTTAATTTTTTTTTTTTGTCTTACGTTTTCGAATCTCATCGTGAATTCTGAATCTCATCGAAAATGTTTTATGAGATCAGGCTTGAACGCCAAATAGAAACCAACAGTAGTCTATAGAAACTTAAGTGCTGTCAGTTTGAAAAAACACATTTAAATGAACTACTTTAACTTTGACAGCCCTTCATATATGCTAGAAATTATGTTGGAGGCATGGTTGATGCGTATTAATAATGTGAATTTCAGTATCATCAAGATTGAATTATACATGTATGGTAGTGCTGATTTGAGCTCTACATTTTCAGGGATGTTTCTGTTTACTGAATAACTTGGGGAATGATTCATGGTAAGCAGTCGTTAACCTCTCTCTATTAAAATGGGTCTGGAAATGTGACATTTACAGTAAATCAACACTTATAGATATATAAATAATAAATGAATAGAAAACAAACAAGTTGTGGGATAAATAATCACTCTTAAAGTTCATAGCCATCTGTGTTTGCCACCTCAGGGTAAAAGGCCCAATTAATATTTATTAATTAAAAGAACCCTGATGATTGCAGTTCTCTAACCGCAGGCTACGCAAAAATATATGAATATGTGTGCGACCAAACAAGGCATCAATACAGCCTAAATGCCTGCGACAGAAAACGAGCATTAAAAAGTGCAGTGGCTGTATAATTAATCATTATGATTTCCCTCAGGGATCTGTAATTCTAGGAACAGCATGTGTTAGTATGTGGTATGCAGACAGGCTGTATTTCTTGTAGACGGCATTGCTGAACTTTCACTATTCTTCTGCCATTACATTATTTTGTTTCACATAAGGGAAATAAATAATTTTTTTAGTGTCTTTATATCTTGGTGGAAAAAGTCTTTCATCATATAAACAAAAATGATCATATCAATCTTATTAAGTAATTGTTCCTTGCTGACGAAATCAGGTTATATATATCTACAGTTATGCTTCAATAAAACCTTGTTTTTTCAGGTTGGTTGAATTCAGTAGTCTTAAATAATTTATTTAATTTCAACAAAACCATTTATTTCAAATGTTACCAGATGAAATACATTTCTAAGTTGAACTGACAAAAAAAGAAAAAAAAATTATTCAGTGCAAACGCCAGACAAACCGAGATTTGCACAGTGCTTATCCAGTCTGTCTGAGCGCAAGTCTTTTCAAAAGGACGCCCGTGCATTATTCATTACGATACATCTGCTTTAACTTTCTCTCTTCAAAACGTCTAAAAGAGCTAAAGGAGTTATCCGAGGACTAGTTTTGACAAAATTAGGACAACTGTTCTGCCCATGCGCCCACTTCCAACATCTTCCCATTTCACCCTCTCCATCTATCCCTCATTTGCATTGTGCTCTGTCCAGCGATGCCTCTCTTTGTGGGCCAGAGAGGGTTTCCATGGCGACTCAGTGGGTGTCTGAGCATGAGGGTGGTCTGAAGGATGGCGACTTCCTCTTTCAGCTACATGACACAAGCACAAAAAGAACAGCTCTGAAAGAGAGGGTTGGAAAAAAGGAGCAGAAAGGAGGTGAGGAGGGGCGGGCCATCAGGGGTCAGGAATAGGGGTCAGTGTAATTTGCACAGCGCTGCTTCTCTTTGATAAAGGGCGGTGAGAGGGAGCGTGGTTCATCTGTAGGGTTCCTGCCTGCCCGTGTGTGGGGAATATCCATCGCTCATTCTGGGCTTGTTGAAATACAAAGAAGCATTAGGAGAGCACAAAAGTTGAGGCAGAAAGTTACCCCAGGAGATAAACACAGATCTGCCTCTCTTGTCTTTCTAATGGACCACAAATTCTCTATAGAGGTCTGGGTCTGGGCTCAAAAAACACTCTTAACTGCTATTTTCTTCTTATTTTCTAACTTAAGAATAAAGTTAAGAGATATTTGTATCCCCCCCCCCCCCCCCCCCCCCCCCCCACCCCAAAAATAATAATCTTAAGAATATTGTTTTTTAAGGCTTTTCTAAAACAAAACCTAAGAAGAGTCTGAATTCCTGTGAAAAACGTTCTTAAAAATCTGCGTAATTAAAGGCGTTTAGTAATGCGATGCTATTCTGATGCTTTTGATTGGTTTGCTTGTTTGAAATTGCAGCGCTGTTTTTTGAATTTGCATAAATGTTCGCAGGTTAACCCTGCCTGGTTTGAAAATGATTAACAGTTGAAAACATTCGTTAGAAATTTAGAAAAGTAATCAAAAATTAATCACATGTTTTCAGTTACATTACATAACCTATCCCATTTCCAAAGTAACCTTCCCAACACTGAAGACAAGAACTTTAAGAGGTTAAATGGCAGGAGGCTTCCTGCACATCAAAAACAGGCAAAGCAAATAATTAATATCATTCAACATATAGCTTGTTACAGAAAATATTCAGATGTCATCCCTTTTGTAATCGTTAACATTTTCACAACTGTAATTTAATTACAGTAACATTTATTTTGTAATTAAACTATGTTACACCGTTACATGTAACTGGTTAGTCACCAACACTGCTTGTCTTAAATCCCCAAAGGTAAAATGTTTAATTTATTGGGATATTAAATATTACAACATCGCTCTACATCTAATACATCAAAGCAAGGAATGCAATAGAAGTGCTGCACTGATAATTCAGCTCAAAAAACAAAAGGTACTCCAAGGCACTTTAATTATGTTGAAAAAAGTTCTGTCACACACACCCTGACGAAGGCATGTAAAGCCGCAACAAGTAGGTGTACTTGTCACCAATTTTAATGCTTAAGCCATGAATACATCTAATACATATTAATATTACTAAGGATGTACACAAATACTTTGAAATTACACCAATGATTGATCATTTAAACATGGATGAGTCATGGTTGTGTGACATTACTTGTTTCTGAATTTGAAACCCTACATAAGTCAAATTAAGACCTTATTTTTAATGGTTTATTTATTCATTTGATTAATTAAAATAACTATTAAAAATACACGGTGCATTAAAAAGGCGACATGCCTATATTATGATTATTACAGTAATCTGCACACAGCGCAAAAAGACGGGGTGTTTCTCATCGAGTCGATCAGCGAGTTTTTAGCAAGGACCAGCGTACAATAAGATAAAACTAAACACTGTCATTTTCTTCATAAGGAAATAAATGTTCTTAAGAAAATATTTGAGTACTTATACATTTTACAAGAATCGCATTTAGGAACATTCTTACGAACTTCTTAGAATTTATGACCAGAAATAAACAGAGAAAACTTGCTGCAGCTACAGAGCAAGTATGAATACTTAAACTGACAGTAAAAGTGCTGTAACCCTGTAGCAGATCTAGACAGGTGGTGTCACGGTGTGGTTTTGTCTTGTCATGTGGTGGGTTGTCTTGTCATGTTTAGTGGTTCCCTGCCTGTCTTTTAGTCTTCCCAGGTGTGTCCCGTTAACCACGCCCCCTTGTTATCCTGTTTAGATCGTTTGCCCTGGTATTTAAGCCCTATGTTTCAGTCTAGTCTTTGTGAGTTCTTGTATTGTTGTTATACTGTATGCACCTTATCCTGTTCCTGTATCTAGTTACCTTGTCTGTATTAAAACATTGCTGCACGTGGATCTTGCCTTCGTCTCTGCTTCAGCTGCTTCATAACAGGTGGTGCTGGGGAGGAGGAGGGTTAAGACAACCACGCAGTCTATTGCTACCTGGTCAGACCGGAATATAAAAGGCAAGCCTAGATAGGAAGAACTAAGGATTTCTTTATCTCTTTCGTAAAGAAGATTGTCATAAATCTGGCCCCTGTTTCTGGACCATCATTTTTAAATAAAGTGCATTGTGGGAATGTTTTAATTCTCCCTCCAAACAGACACCAGCTTCTAGAGCATGAATGTGGAACATCGGACCCTGAGAGACATCCTACCACAATGTGAAAATCTTCACTTCTATTCTTGAAAATGCTCACAGGGCCAGAAGCCAATGACAAAATTATAAATGGACTGCATTATTCTTGGTCTAACTTTACATACGCTTACATAAGGAAGTGCAGAGCAGGTATTCAGATGCCCAGCGTCCACTCAATCTCGTGGATCCACTGCAACTTTTTTCCTGAGTGCTTGATAACGTTTTTGAGTGCATTTACATTTATGAATAATTGATGGTGTGAGTGGTTCAGGAAAAGTGTGTTGGTTTACATAGTGTAAGCTACACATGTCAGGGAGCGAGCTTGTGTATAATGTAACAGGGAAATGTAAGTCAGAGTTACTGCATTACTGTAGTCCTGCTTACCTCTGAGTTCATATGATACTGATTCTTACGCACACACACGTACAGTACGTATCCCTTGACTGCGGGTCTGATCCTAAACGCTGTCGCTGCCTTCCTAACTATCATGGGTACTTCACAGGTGGAACGCTCTACAAAGGCTGCATATAATGCTAAATGTAGCTAGCATTATAATGAGAGATATTCATTTCAATTGAGATGATATTAGCATGTTGCTAATTGAATTATATTTAGCCTGCAGTATATATCATATTATATATATATAACATTTTTGAACATTTTTATTTATTCCCAAGCTGAATTGTCAGCATCATTACTACAGTCTTCAGTGTCTCATGATCCTTCAGAAAGCATTCTAATATGATGATTTGATGCTCAGTAAACATTTCTGACTATGTGCTGTTTAATGTTTTTGTGGATTTTTTTTTCTTCAGGATCCTTTGATGTATAGAAAGTTCAAAAGAACAGCATTTATTTGAAATAGAAATACTTTGTAACATAAATGTTTTTACTGTCACTTTTGATCAATTTAATGTTGCTCAATAAAAGTACAAGATTCTTTACAAAAGTGTATATTAGGAGTCTATTTGTATTATTTCCATAGAGTATGACATTAGCATGCTGCTAGGCTAATGGCAATAAGTATAAATGGGCAAAATACAGCTGCACAAACAAATATTAACTGAAATGTTTTTTTATCCATTTTTATTTACATCAAACTATTTTTATTGATACTTTTCAGTATGTAATACACATAATGTTTATTTATAATAAATGTCTTGCTTCCCTTGGATTTATTTTTTCACTAGCTATCTTGGGACTGACTTTACTACAAAGGATACAGTACAAGCAATGCTGCCATATAATTTGGCTAAAAGGAGGTATCTTAGGAGGCAGAATGATCAACTTGCCTACTTTTTAGAACAGTCTTCAAGTGAGTTAATGCCTTAAAATGTTGCCTGAGAAGGCGCTTGAGGTGTTGAAACAGCATCCGTATGTTCATACTGCTCCAGTCTCAGTGGCAGCATTATCCTTCATCCTTGTCTCTCAGTCAAATAACACATCACATTTTCAGCCAACAATATCCACATTTGACTTTTGCGACTAATAAACCGACTTCCTCCTGTCTGAGGGGCGTTTGAGGCGCTCTGAGGTCATATAATTAAAGGAGAACGCGTGGGCTCGTTCTTTGTGTCTGGGATGCTTATTTGAGAGAACGGAACAGGAACTTAGGATTCATTTTTTGGAACTCAGAGTACATCTATCATAGTGTAGGGATTGACTTATATATAAGTTCTCTTTTCCAGTCCTCTCTTTTCCATCATCTCACCTCACCCGTATCTTCATACATATCTGCCTTATTATTTTCTCTCTCCCTTCTCAGTCTCTCTTCTTTTTCTCTTACATGGTCATGATAACTTTCTCAAAGTCAGTTACACAACAGTGAGGAACAGTTTTTATGGCAGCTCCACCTTATTAACCTTCTCAAGTCTGAGCAGGGTGTGTGTCATTCAACACTCTCTGTTTCACTTTCCGAGACAGTTGGCCTTGGTTAACAGGTACAGACAGATCGCTGGGAGACGTTTGTCACCGTTCTGTCCCTTTTCACTTGCATTTTACAGTAAAACCCGAGTTTATCTCTGCCTAACCTATTCTCAGAAGCTCACCACAGCGCAGGTTCCCAGCATTTCACTGACGCAAATTCTCTGCTGGTTCCTGCCTGAGGAAGAAATCTTATTCTATGGGGTCACATTTGAAGTTACATTCTCTTCTCTCTCTCATAAGCATTTTCCTATCCTTTAGTTATTTTAATGTCACATCTCAAAGGCATTCAACTGATTTCATCCATCATGACATTCAGTGTGTATAGCTGCCAAAAGTGCTTCCCTGTGGCAGAAGGCGTCAAAAGAGGACTGAAGGGTGTGCCGAAGATGCTGTATTATTTTTAGGTTAATCCTGGCAGCTGTTTGGATTCAATTTCTGCTCTGAGTCTTGGCATGTTTATGGGCAAATTCTTCAAATAATTTAGCCATAAGGGAAAGATGATAACACGATTATGCAAAAATAATAAATTAATAAATAATTTTATTTCAGTTTACTCATATAGGGAATTTTACATATATATATATATATATATATATATTCTATTTTGTTATTTAAAAAAAATTATATTGGTAACACTATTTGTTAAAGTACATTTGTTAACATGACAACAATGAAAAATCTGTCTAAAGCATTTAATAAACTTAATGTTAATTTCAACATTTCTAATAGCCTACATTATTAAAATATATTAAATAATCAATATTATAGGATTTGAGCTGACATGAACTAACATTGAACATTGTATTTTTATTAACTAATGAACGTTAACAAAGATTATTAAAAAGCAATTGTAAATGTTAGTCTTGAGAATGTCAGTAACCGAACAGCTGAAGGCACCCACTGCCTTAGTAGGAAGAAAAATACTATGGAAGTCAATGGGTGCTGTCAGCTGTTTGGTTACCGACATTCTTTAAAATATATTTTTTTTCTGTTCAGCAGAAGAAAGAAACTCATACAGGTTTGGAACAACTTGAGGGTGAGTAAATCATGACAGAATTATCATTTTGGGGTAACCTATCCCTTTAACTGCTTTCACCTGAGGGTTCAGGATTATACTGTTTTAGGTAGTCATTTGTACGGGATTTTGTATAATTATAATCCATGCTTGTATAGATGCAGTTGATAGGAGTGGCAGAGCTCAAGCCTAAAGCTACTGGGGCAGAACCTGCTCTGTTTGACAGTGCTGATAACAAATAATGAATATTATGATTAGCCTTTGGTCCAGAGCTGCCTAAACACACACACACACACACACACACACACACACACACACACACACACACACACACACACACACACACACACACACACACACACACACACACACGAAGTGATTACAAAACACGCTGCATTGGAACAGAAAATGAGGTAAGAACTAAGAAATAACCGAGAGTGATAGCATGCAGTTGTTTTCAACCAGGGGGTCGGGGCCATAGACATAATAAATACATAGACGCCTTATTGGCCGCTTTGGAGCGTTGCAGCGATACGTCAACGTGTCCGCCATTTTGCGGAGGGCAAGACTGCGCTGTGAACAAATGCAAGTAAACGGGTGAGCTGCGGTTTTCCTGGATAAAAAAAATAATAACGTTTACATTTATCAGCCGATTTCAGTGGTTTGCACGTGGTGTACGTTACTATTACTAATTATATAATTACCAAATACAACCAGAAAAAAAAGTTCAGTCTTGTTTGTGAAAGGTAATTCCCCGAGACCTGTTTTCAATTGTGTGGCGACTTGTTCAGCCCCAAGCAGCGCACGAAACAGGCATTTTTCTCAATTCCCATAATGAGAGGTATGGGCAAGTTGCCCTCCTTGATATGGCGGCGCCGTTGACGTACGCTCCAGCAGCCAATAGGGTGTCTGTGTATTTATTATGTCTATGGTCAGGGCCCTATGGCCCCAGCAATCCTACAGAGGGTCCTTATAAGTCTAATTATGTAAATGGTTATATTAATTAATTAAAATGCAACAAAATAATACAAATACAATTTTTCATCATTAATGATTAGTATAATCATGAATGCGATTTCAGACGTAGTTTGAGTCTTATGAGTGATTCATTGAACAGACTGACTGATTCAGTCTAGATGGAATCGCCATTTTGCTCGGAGATGCTCAACTGTTAATTTAGTTGTGGCTTTGTTAGAAAGTATTTTCGTGGGCAAAGCAAAAATTGGCAAAATCCAACTGGCAAAATTGTGTTTAAAATGTAAGTTAATCGATATTAATGTCTTGTTTAAAAATAACAAAACAACAGCTTTTCAGTCTTTTGTTTACATCACAGTCTAGCAAAGGCATGAATTTCTACTTAGTTTACTGCCTGTCGGTGGCAGATAGTTTGAGGGCTGGTTCATAAATGTTGTTTGTTTTGAGTTTTACTGCAAAATGTTATAAACTTGAACTGTTTACCTGTATAAACGTAGTCTTCGACAGCACACCGCGTCAGTGGACCGCTCTGATGTGAAGGACAGGATTCGCGACCGTGGGAAGGCCCTATAAGCAACTGTGTGTCATTTTGTCGAACATGTTTTAATAATTTAATATTAGCCTAGTTCACAGCACGTCTCATAATAGCGCGTCTATCCACTGCACTTTTTACTTGGCTATTTCTTAGGGCCACGTTTTGCGTTTTAAACGCAATGAACGCGTTGGTGCCTTCACGTGCTATCGGAATTATCACGAGTTCCCTTACAAATTGGACATGGTTCGGGATAATTTTGATACCCCGTTCCGAGTTGGGCGGGCCACAAACTTTAAGGCGGAGAGGGGTGAACGATAGCTGCTGTGTGAATGGTATATTCTTTATTAGTTTTTCCACAACTCATTACCTGGTCTCCTCCGACCTCAAATAGTGCCTATTTACAAATAATGATTTGAAGTGTACTCTAGCCTATTATACACAGCAAAAATAGCCTGTATGTATTAGACCAAAATTCCAGAAGCGTGGAGAATGTTATGGTTCTCAATGAATTTGGCTTTAATAAGATTTTCCCAATAGGCAAGAATAAACCTGGTGTCCTACATGGATGGTTCCTCTTCTTTCAGACAACAAAGCACTTGAATGCAACAAGCTCATAATGATGACTTAAGAAGTGAGAAGTAGGAAATTTCCTATAGCATGTGAAGTCAGCATTAGTCCTAAATTCTAGGATGGAATAAAGGGCACAAAACTCCCAGTACCGATAGAAGGATGTGTGATAGTGGACATTACATGAGCTCGTTTGGACTTAACATCTGAGTAAGGGTGGAGTTTATCATCCAAAGCATGTGCATTTGTGGGTATGGTTGTATTGCAAGGTAAGTGCAGAACACCAAATACATACTGCAATCCAGATTAGATGTCTCTCCTAAATGTGAATTGATCTAATCTGGATGACAAAGGCTCATTCTGCAGAGAGTATACAGTTCAAGCCGTAATCCAGTTCCCCTTGCATGGCATATAAACGGCTCTAGCGATCTCTCTGAAAAGACCAAGATTACATTTAATCCATCCTGCCCATTAGACTGAGAGTAGGATTGGTTATGGAGCAAATTCTGATCTTTAACATGTAATCTCCTCACTGTGTGCTCTTCACTACACCACACTGTGTGGGAAAGCCTAGGTGGTGTCTTTTCCAAATGAATAACTCTAGAAAGCAAGCACCAGGGCATTCGTCAGCTTCCTGTCACTCAGACAGTGATAGATAAATGCAACCTTTAACTTCTGATGCCTCAGCAAGAGGAAGAGGGAAAAGAGGTAGGCACTTTTCTCTATTACCAAGAAAGAGTAGGTGGGAACAAGATTGTGGATAAACAGAGAGAGAGAGAGAGAGAGAGAGAGAGAGAGAGAGAGAGAGAGAGAGAGAGAGAGAGAGAGAGAGAGAGAGAGAGAGAGAGAGAGGCAACTTTACTTTGATATGGACTATTTGCCCAGCCCTTCCTTCCTCCCTCCCTTGCCTTGATCTGACCCTATTTTCCCTTCATCATCCTCTTATTTTATTTTCTGCTTTCTTTTATTACAGTGCATTCAAATTCTAACCTGGGAGAGGAAAGTTCTCTTTAAAGTGCCTAGGATGCTGCTTTTTCACCTGACCTGTCCAATCACACACACACACACACACACACACACACACACACACACACACACACACACACACACACACACACACACACACACACACACACACACACACACACACACACACACACACACACACACACACACACACACACACACACACACACACACACACACACACACACACACAAACAAACAAACAAAAGTTTCACTATTATTCTAAACTTTTGACTGGTAGTATACATTATGATTTTTTTCCACTATCATGATACCTGAAGTGGTGCAACTTTTTGAGGACTTAGACTTCTTTATTGTCACTTTAACAGTCACAACAAAATTCTCTGTGATACAATCCAGTTTGCAGCATATAAAAACAATAATTCCGACAAAAATGTAAATGACAAACATAAAAAGGACAAACAAACAACATTAAAATAGCAAAGAACACCAAATCTGAATGAATTAATCCAATGATATATAAAAAGAATAAATAGAAATAAAAAATGAGCTGTCAGGAGATATGAGCTATCACTTTTCTAAGCAATCACAGAAACTAGAATATCATTGATGGCCTTTTAGGCAGTAAGTAATCGCCTAGCAACAACTGAGCACCTTAGCAACACCATTTCAACAGGCTGGCAACCGCTCACGAGCCCCAAACGTCATGTAGGCTATAGGTTTGCAGGGGCAAACACTACTTGCATTTTCTTCAGTAAATGTAAAAATCAAGTTTCGTACTCCCGTTTCCCTTGATAACTGAAATCCTTGAGTTCTATTCTGGTCTCAGTTAAATCTGTTACATGAGGCCTCGGAGGCGGTGGATAACCTTACGGGTTCACCATGTACCATTTATATCATCCTCATAGAATATTCTCTCTCGCCTCGCCGTTCTCAGGAATAGAAGGCGGAGGAATGGAAAAATTGACACAGGCATAAAACATAAAACGTCATTGCACTAGCTCAGAGATATTTTCTTACTCAGGAGTGTCATGCACCTAGAGTATGTTTTTTATTTATTTATTTATTTATTTTTTATGAGGGGACACTACCAGTCAAAAGTTTGGGCTTTTTTAAATTTGTTTACATTTTTATTTATAATTTAAAGGAATTAAAACTTTTATCCATCAAGGACTCATTAAATTGATTTAATGTAAGATATTTCTATTTCAAATTAATGCTGTTCTTTTGAACTTTCGTTTCAAAAAAGTTTACACAAAAATATGAAGCAGCCCAACTGTTTTCAACAATTATAATAATCAGAAATGTTTATTGAGCATTAAATCATCATATTAGAATGAAGGATCATGTGACACTGAAGACTGGAGTAATGATGCTGAAAAATCAGCTTTGATCACAGGAATACATTACATTTTAAAACATTCAAATTTTTAGAATAATTTTAAGAATTTTTAATTGTAATAATATTTCACCATTTTACAGTTTTTGATTAAGTAAATGCAGCCTTGGAGAGCTTAAGAGACCAAAACTTTTGAAACTGATCAACTTCTTTTCCTACATAAGACATGACCAAATCATTTTTTATAAGACATCAGCTTGTTACTTAAGTGTGAAAGGTGTTAGTTTAGTGGTACAATTGTATATAGTGTGTAAGGGGACCCATGTTTAAATTATGACCTCACATAACTGTTTTTAAAAATAATAAGAATTAATTTAAAAAAGTTACTTAATTATTATTTTTATTATCAAAGTAAAAAAGTTGCCTTAAATATCCCCCTTGGCTTAGAAAATGAATGGACTTGTTTGAATGTGCTGTCTGTACTAATCTCTTCTGTGTGTCCTAATAGCAGTCGGACTCGTGATAAGTGTGTGCGTTTGAAGCTGCCTGTGAAGCGCTGCTCCTCTGGCTAACTCGCACTATTAAGCCCAGAAGGTAGAAGCCACATGAATAACCATGAATACTGCACACTGAAGCCAAGCTTTCCCCTTTCACTCGCTCTGTCCGCAAGCTCCGCCTGTGCTGCCCTTTGTGAGTGTTTGTGTGTTCAGATTGGGTACCAGCTCTCTTTCTCGGTATCTCTCTCTCTTTGCCTCCCCCTTCTCCTCCTCCTCTTCCCCCGGTCGCTCAGCGATTGAGGGAGAATGTGAGTAAAGCAAAAGAGGCAGGCGTGTTTTAACAGATGGCTCTTGCTGTCCCGATTCAGCCAGCTCACTGCCTCTGGTACAGCTTGAACAGAGAGAGATAAAGAGATAGAAAGAAAGCGCGCGCAAGGTAGTTCAGGAAATTGAAACCGCTTCAGTTCGAACTTTTTTTTTTTTCACACGTCTCTTTTAAAACTTTCCTCCCAGCCTCTCTCGCTCTCACTTCTGTGTTGACAGACACTTGAAAGTTTGATAAACTTTTCAGCAATGCAGTGACCACAGTGCAACAGGCAGCAGGAAGGCAGATTTCAGGACAGAAGAGTCCCCCCCCCACTTCTAAATCCCTCCCAAGCCAGTCCGGCTTGCTGTTTTGGGGTTTCCGCCGCAGGACAGAAGGGGACAAACTGCCACCTGCCTCCCCTGCAGCTGTGTGTGAGGTAGGCTTCTCTGACATGCCCTGTTCTCTCTCTCTCTCTCTCTCTCTCTCTCTCTCTCTCTCTCTCTCTCTCTCTCTCTCTCTCTCTCTCTCTCTCTCTCTCTCTCTCTCTCTCCACTCAACTGATGTAACCGCACACTGGGAGTTCTAGCGCGGCGATCTGGCGTTCCACAGTTGCGATTACAGGTTTCCCTCTTTCACTCTTTTTTCGCCCTTCAATTTTGCACTCTTAAAGGAGCAGTTTGCATGTTGCCCAGGCTTGTGTTACTGGGTATACAGTGCATGTGTCATTTTTCTTTGTGGGCTAATGGGTGTTGTTGTTATTATTAGTTCAGTGACAGGCTGATTGACTGACTGGAGTGTTACTGAAAGAAAGGGAGGGTCAGAGTTACACCCTGTTCCCTCGACAGACTTGCCCGTGTGTCAAACAGAGGCAACCTGCTGATGATAGGCTTGAGACATCCTGGGATCTCCAAAAGCTTACATGCTCTTTTACGCTTATTATGTCATCTCAGATAGTGAAAACACTCTTAACTATATACTGCACAAAATAACGCATTTCAGTCGAAGGTTTGGACACAGATAGTCGTTCTTCATTTTAGATTATTAGTAAAGTCATCAGAAATAATGAAATAATACAAATGAAAGGATTGAAATGATGTGGTGACCAAAAATGTTAAAAGAAATCTGTATGTTTGAGCTTCTTGAAAGCGCCAGCTTTGGTCTAAATTCTGACTCTGCGCACTCCGGACATCCTCTCAACCAACTTCATGAGGTGCATCTTGGGATGCGTTTCAAATGCATGCTTATTGGCTGCTCACTATCCACTCCAACTTGAAAATTTCATTATTTGTTTTAAACTACAATAATTTCAAGAGTGTCCAAACTTTTTAATTGGTAGTGTGTATTAATTAAATACCATTTAGTAACTTGGTTGCAAAAGTACATATTTTACCATATTGCGTTTCCACCTAAATTACCCAGAACAATTTGTCCCAGGAACTTTTTTCCCCCCCAGAACTGTTGCTGTCTGTGTTTCCATCCTGGTTTAAAGTACCGTGAAGATTAGGCAAATTAGTCCGATGACATAGGACTGCGTGCGGTCCAGTTCCCGCCAGATTTCTTCCTCTGCATATAAGCTTAATAAAGCCTGAACCTCATCTTCGGTCCATCTGTCTTTTTTGATTAAAAAAATGCTGCGTGAACTCAACCAATCAGCATGTTCAGTGCCCAAGTCCCACCCCCGAAAGTTCCTGCACTTTGAAAAAGTACTTCCTCGCGAGCAGGGACTTTCTGAGGGGGACATTTTTACCCAGAACTTGATTTAGACCCTGGTTCCTGAAGTCGAAACACACAGAGTACCACCCCAAAGTTCCTAGTTCCTGGGGAAATGTCCTGTGGTGGAAACGCGGCTTATAGCCTACGTTATTAAATGTTGTCATTAACAGCCAGTCAGTATTTACACTTATTTAGTCTCACAATTCTTACAAATAAATACAAATTTCAGGGCCAGATTTACTAACATGTTTAGTATGTTGGTCATTATGGAAATGATCCGGCTGTTCTTTAATTTGCGTGTCGTCAGTAGATCACGCACAGAACGTTTCACTCCCATCAGCGCTATTATGGATTTATGCTCCTGCACTAATTTGCCCTGTTTGATAAATCTGGCCATTAATGTTTTTAAGTAAGTGTTTTAGTCATTGGGATTTTTAATTGTACATTATTGTAATATAATTATTTATGAGATTTCCATCAACTCATGAACACTCTCTGTGGGAAACCCTTCATTTGACTGAATCAAAAAAAATCATTTATGAGTTTGAGGCTGATATGCTAGACTTTCTGACAATTTCTAACTTTTTTAATAAGTATCATTCGTTTAAGAATTGGACTATACTTCTAGTGTTTTATATTTGTTGTTGCATGCAACCACATATTTGTCTTTTCATTCTTTCACCTAGTCTTTCTAATGAAATTCAATTCCGATGGCAAACCCTCAACTCAGCTAAATATTTTTGTATGTGGTGCTGGACTTAAATAGCTGTGCAGAACAAGCTGCATATCTTATTTTATGCTATGATAAGGACTACTTTAGATGATATCTTGCTAACAAGACTTGCTGAGCCAACAAAACCCCTTCTTTCATTTCAACTTCTTTTTTCAAAGGAAGAGGAAGTGACTAAGAAAGCCGTGACACCGCTAACCTAAACCATAATCTAATTTAGCTGTCGACTGATGATTTCAGTTTCGAATGAATGTACAAGCATGGTCGTTGAAGATTAGCGTCCGCTTGCAAGCGGTCTTTGATAAGTGTGTGTGTGTAGCAGCAGCAGTCTGAGAGGTGGTGTCTGTCTTTACTTTGGCTCTGTGTTTTTGAGTGCTGTGTTGATTTTGGGACTCTGACCGTGGTTAGCCTTCCATGGCCTAGCCAATATTTACACTGATTGCTTACATTTGGTTAGTAAATTCCCACAATTTTGACAGGTGGCGAAGCAGGACCGGCAGATTGCACTCTTGCTTGGGTTCTCTTTCTCTTTTGTTGTCTCTCGTGCATTATCTCTCCTTTTCTGCTCTATTTCTCATCTCCTCCTGCTGTTAACCTCCATGGAGGGAGGTGCTAAGACCGAAAGGAAGTTACTGCACTCAGTCAAGGCTGATGTTGAGGCCAGTGTCAGTGGAAAATAACTGTTTCATAGGTGATCGGCTCTGATGCCCAACAACCTTTCTACCTTTCTCTTTATAGCAGCAGATTTTAAAGGCAGATGCTCGACTTCCGTTGAATGTGTTTGGGCCTAGAGCGGAAGGTTTTGTTTAATGAACTTCAGCTAATTACTCAAACTAATAACAAGGAACCAAGGTAAGATCATTAAAATTGTGGGAGTGTGTGATGGTGATGTGTTTTTCTCGTTCAGTTTAGAGTCTGAATGAAAGGAATTGACAAAAGTGGAATAAGACTGGACAACTGGGCTTATAAACATTGCTCTTCCTTTTTATGTGAAGAAAGGAGTATAGCATCATAATTTGGCTGTTTTGGAAGTCAGAAAGTATTCAAAAGGCATTGTTCAGATTTGTATGGTGTATGGACTTTTAGTTGTTTTTAGAAAAAAAAACCCTCACTAACCGCATTCAGAAGTGGTGTGAAATCTTGATTACAATTATTTTTTTCTTTAAATGTTTATTCTCTTGGAGCAGTCAGATCAAATTCTAGGTATTTGTCATTTGGATGCAAAAGTTTGGGATCAGTAAAAAAAAAAAAAAAAAAAAAACTTTTATTCAGTAAGGCTGTAGATCTGCACAATTCTGGTGGAATTGAGAATCACGATTCTTTTTGTTTCAAATTGAGAAACAAAACAGATTGCTAATGAATATACAAGCATGAGATTTCTGACAGAGATTTCTGACCTTTGCCACTGCTTTGTTGTTGTATTAAGGTCATTCCCATAATTGACCTCTATTGACATATTGACAGCGTCTTTTAACCCATAAAGGAGGAGTTTGTGAATCCTCACAGAATCTTCTGTAGGCTGTTTATTGAATGTTTCTTCTTTTATGAATCATTTATTGTCCTCATTCTGGTTTCAGAAAGACATGATCACTTTGTCTTTTCTTTCTTCTGATTCGGCTCATGGTTCTTACCTGTCTGACTGTTTTCTGTTTTTGATCACACACTTTCTAGTAATGTGCTGTTGAGAATCCTGTTCAGCAAGTGTTTGCTCTGCTTGGGCTGAATTCCTCTGCTGCTGTAAATGGGACACTGTGTCTAATTGCTCACGCAAACACACTTACTGTAAAAAGGTCACTGACACCACCACACACACATTTTTGAGCACGTGTATTTGTGAGTCTATTTGTTTATTTATTTATTCCTTTGACACATTAACCTTCGGCTCTTCTGTAAAGTTGCTTTGAAACATTATGTATTTTGAAAAGTGTTATACAAATAAACATAAAAATGTATGTTGCTTAAATGAAAATACAACATTCGCTTTTAGGTCAATACACAAGATGACTAAGTCTTTAAAACTTTTTTTTTTAACATGTGCCACATTCTTTATTTTTTGTATTCATGTTAATTTCAGACAGATTTAAAACGATTTTTGTACCATTTTTTACAAGTTGTTTTACAAGTTGTTTTATTCTTTTGGCATGAAACCTACGTATTGAATATGCATTTGTAGGAGTTTCCCTGTCAGACCTAACTTTATGGAAAGTGAGAGTTTAAAGGAATCATGCAATGTGAAGTTTTGCGTCAATTCAGTATTATTTACCACTCAAAAAAGCATGTCTTAACCAATTTTGTGCCCTATAATTTTCCACTCCCTTTGGTGCTTTTATTAGATTGTGGCCACGCTAATTTTCCCTGTTTAGTAAATCTGTCCCTGAATGGTTAAAACTGTCATGTCGCATAACCTTGAAGTTAAAAAGTATTCATTATTAGGCCTGATTATCACTTTAATTGTAATGATACTGATTCCAATTTTCGATTCCAATAATGTAAAACATTTTTTACATTTATTCTGTCTTATTGCAAAATATTTAATTGTAGCTGAATACCACAAACAAAAATCAACAGTTTAAAGAAAACTTAAACAAGGAACTCTTGCCTATGGTACCCTATAATACCATAGCAAAAACAACTAGCCCAACTAATATAAAGTTCAAGCATCATTAAAAACAAGTAAACTCTTAGTAATTAAAAAAAGAACAAATAAACAAATTAGCAGTCACATATAAATAAATACAATAGAACAGAGATACTAATAAACAGTGTTTTAAGATTTTCAGGTATTCAGGTACAGAGACTGTAATCAAATGTAAAATAACACTGCAGTTTATAAATAAAATGTACATTACAAATCTGGTTACAAAAGTTATTATAGTAGTCAGGAACAGCGTGTGAATTTTCTCGTTGTCTTTTGTTTGATTAACAGTATAAAGACGGCAGCAGGATTATTAGGCTGCTGTCACTTTAAGAGCTGCACAGATTCAATATACTGTTACACTTGCGTTTTCTTTGTCAATGACAAAGCGAGGGATTAAAGTAATGACTAAAATGGAAACTGGAAGAGTCTAATATCTTAATAATGAGTTATACACCATTTATTTCTATCAGCAATAATAAAAATTAAAATAAAAAAAAACATTTTATTCTTTTTTATAATTAAGGATTTATGTGCAAGGTGAAAATATGCAGATTTCGTGCTATCTGGTTGAAAAAAAGAAATAAAATCAAATGTAATACAGTATATGAATTGCATAGACCTATTTTCATACAGGGTTGAGAAAAGCCTTGTTGCTTGGAACATTGTTTTCAGACATAGGCTAATTAATTATTGGTATTAGCTTTTGCATTTGGATGTATATTTACACATGAAAGACAACTTTCTGTCATCGTTTAGATCGTTTACATAAAACATTTTTTTTTAAATGTTCAATGTTTTTATGGCTCAACTAACGGGTAATAGTCTTTAACTTATTCTTTGATCTCATTGACGAAAGCATAGATCCAGTTCATTTGTAGTGCACTGACAACATAGTTCCCTTTCGTTGTCACTCCGAGTTACGTCGGATGACGACGAATGGGGTTTCGCTTAGAACACCTATCGACTTCGAGTATACAAAAACGAGCCAATGGCAAAGAAATGCCATGGGTCTGCGGAATTTGCATGACGTAACTCCGCCCCACCTCGTGGGTATAAAAGGAGGACGCCGGCAACATGCAGTTATGTTTTCGCTTCGGAGCCAAGAGTATCTCTTCACTCCACAGCCATTTATGACTTCGGTCTACGAGACGAGCCATTCTCTCCGGTGTTGATGTGACGGCGATCTGCAGCGAGTTCACATTGCCTGCTGATCTGTGCAGTGATCTGCCAGTGAGTGTGTTCTCCCCGCTCGCTTCAACATCGCAGAGTTTTTTTTTCTCCTCTCACAAAAGAGCTCGCACGCGGCACTTCTTTTTAAAAACGGCTCACCCGTGCATTTAAAAAAAAAAAAAAGTGGTTGCGGCAGATTGGTATCGGACTGTGATGGGCACGAGCGCTGTCTAGTGTGTTTGGGCTTTGATCATGCTTGTACAGCGCTCGTGGGTGATTCATGTTCTCTCTGTGGGAACATGATCATCGCGTCATTTAGGTCGAGACTCGGTGAACTCGCAAGAGTGAGAGTCCCCTCATCCACCCCCCCGATTTTCGGCTGGTGGCCAGGGTGACCTGAGGGTGTTGGTCTGGAACAAGGCGCCGACTCTGTGTCCGTGACCCCAGCCCCCCTCTTCAATGACGGTGCCCGCTAGCGATCAGGTGATTCCACGAGTCTATCTTCGGGTGACCCGTGTGTTTTCATTTGAAAGCTACAGAGGATGGTGCTATGTCTGTAGCAGCATCACTAGGTGGGCTTTATTCTTCTGGAAGTGACGACTCGTCACAGCTGCCACCTTCTGGTGTGCTATGCTGTGCCTGAGTCTGATCCGGAGATGACAGCCATGCTTTCCTGGGACGATTGGTTTTTGGGTAAGGCCGCCGACCCGCGTCGACGGCAAACCCCAATATCTTTCTTCCCGGACGTGCATGATGAGATCTCGAGGTCCTGAAAGACCCCCGTGTCTTCTCAGGGCCGCTCGTTGGTCTCATCCGTCTTTCCCCCCTCAACGGGGCCGCTGCCCATGGGTACACTGGGGTCCCCCCGGTTGAACGCTCTGTTGCGATGCTACTGTGTCCTCGGAGTGTTTCCCGGCGCAATCCTAAGTACCCGTCCGAAGCCTGTAGTTCTTTTCGTCTACACTAATCTGTGGCGAAATCCTATAGTGCCACAGGACAGGCAGCCGCCTCACTGCATCCCATGACCGTTCTGTGGTCTACCTGGCCCAGATCCTCATGGTTATGCATGAGGGCGGGACTGACTCGAGGCTCTTTAATGAGCTACCAAAAGTGCGCCGCCACTGACCTTGCTCTCCGAGCGACGAAGGTGGCCGTGCGCTCTCCGAGTCAGGTGATGTTTACCACTCTGGGGCTGACCGGTCTGATGTGCAGGATGTCGGCGGACTCGTCTGCTCGACACCCCCATATCCCAGGTCGGCCTCTTCTGCGGTGCGGTTGAGTACTTCTGCCCAACAGTTCTCAACCGCCCGGGAGCAGATTGAGGTTATTCTGCCGACGGCCCCGCCGTCCGCTCAGGTCCCTCAGTCTGCCAACCGCCGAAGGTGCCCTCCCATGGTTCCAACCCCGCCCGTTCACCCGGGCTGGCTTGGAAGACCGTGGGGGGATGCCTCAGCCCTCTCCAACCCCGCCCCCCGCTAAACGCCGGGTTAAGCGGCGCTTTTGAGATGGGCTGCTCAGAGATGGGACTCAGTTCTTTCCAGGAGTTGGTAGCAGGGCCACTCCTTTCCCTGGTGGAGGCCTGGGGAAGAATCCTTATTCAGAAAGAACTGACTCTCTCGTCTCTGAGCATACAGAGTTACAGACGACACGGCGCGCCGCCTCCGAGCTGTGCACCCCTCGTCCCCCTATGTCTCAAAGCCGGATGACAGTGTGCGCCGTCCCTGGACCGTACCGCTCTCATCCCCCTTCTGTCGCCAGACCCCTGGCAGAGCAGGCCCCCGCGGAATGCTGGTCCTTCCCTGGCCTCCTCTGTCAGGGTGCGGTTATGAGCGTGCCCCCACTCTGGGCCGCTATGCCGTCCACCTCTGGGCCGGTCATTCCGCTTCGCTGCACACTGAGGGGACGTCGGTGGTTCGTTGACTCCGCTGACACAGTTCTTGGGAGCCTGCCTAGAGCTTCCCTGTCTGTTCCGCTGGGTCGCCTGCTGGCGAAGGGTGCAATCGAGACTGTCCCTCCAGCCGAGATGAGGTCCGGCTTCTACAGCCCTTACTTCATTGTCCCCAAGAAAACCGGGGGTTACGACCAATCCTGGACCTGCGCGTGCTGAACCGCTCCCTTCACAGGATGCCGTTCAAGATGCTCACCGCCAAACGCATTTTCGAATGTGTTCGGCCCCAGGATTGGTTTGCAGCGATCGACCTAAAGGACGCCTACTTTCATGTCTCCATTCTTCCTCGACACAGACCGTTTCTCCGGTTTGCTTTCGAGGGGCAGGTATACCAGTACGTGGTCCTCCCTTTCGGGCTAGCCCTGTCTCCTCGCGTCTTCACGAAGGTCGTCGAGGCAGCCCTTGTTCCCCTTCGGGTTCACGGGGTTTGCATCCCGAACTATCTCGACGAGTGGCTGATCCTAGCTCACTCTCGAGATCAGGTTTGCGAACACAGGGACCTTGTGCTCCGGCACCTAGCTCGTCTGGGCCTTTGGGTCAACTGGGAGAAGAGCAAACTTTGCCCCGTGCAGAGGATCTCTTTTCTCGGTATGGACATCGACTCGGTCGCCATGTCCGCGCAGCTTACGAGCGAGCGCGCGCAGTCACTGCTGACTTGTCTGAGACAAATTCAGGGCAAGAGTGCGGTTCCACTGAAATATTTCAGAGGCTCCTGGGGCATATGGCATCTGCGGCCGCGGTGACGCCGCTCGGATTGCTTCATATGAGACCGCTTCAGCTTTGGCTACGCAACCGAGTCCCGAGGTGGGCATGGCAACAAGGCACGCTCCGAGTATCAGTTACTCCGACCTGGGGTCAGACCTTCACCCCGTGGTCGAACCTCAGTTTTCTCCTGGCTGGTGTCCCCCTGGAACGAGTTTCCTGGCATGTTGTTGTCTCAACAGATGCCTCCACCACGGGCTGGGGCGCCATGTGCAATGGACATGCTGCCGCGGGCTCCTGGACAGGACCCCAGCGCCTATGGCATGTCAATTGCCTCGAGTTGCTGGCAGTACGCCTTTCCCTGCACCGCTTCCGGGCGCTGCTCAAGGGTCAACACGTACTAGTGGCTGGTGTCCCCCTGGAACGAGTTTCCCGGCATGTTGTTGTCTCAACAGATGCCTCCACCACGGGCTGGGGCGCCATGTGCAATGGACATGCTGCCGCGGGCTCCTGGACAGGACCCCGGCGCCTATGGCATGTCAATTGCCTCGAGTTGCTGGCAGTACGCCTTGCCCTGCACCGCTTCCGGGCGCTGCTCAAGGGTCAACATGTACTAGTCCGATCAGACATACCGCCACTGTAGCGTACATCTACCATCAAGGTGGTCTATGCTCCCGCCGTATGTCGCAACTCGCTCGCCACCTCTTATGGAGTCAGAAGCATCTGAGGTCCCTTAGAGCCATTTACATTCCCGGAGCCCTGAACTGTGCAGCCGACGAGCGCTCACGGCTTCAGCCCCTCCCCGGAGAATGGCGACTCCATCCCCAGTCGGTCCAGCTGATTTGGGACCAGTTCGGGGACGCACAGATAGATCTGTTTGCCTCCCACGACTCGACCCATTGCGTCCAGTATTATTCTCTGACCGAGGGCACGCTCGGCACGGATGCTCTGGCGCACAGCTGGCCGCGGGGCCGCAAATATGTGTTTCCCCCAGTGAGCCTTCTTGCGCAGGTCTTGCGCAAGGTCAGGGAGGACGAGGAGCAGGTCCTTCTGGTTGCGCCGTACTGGCCCACCCGGACTTGGTTCTCCAAACTAGTGCTCCTCGCGACAGCACTTCCTTGGCCAATTCCTCTGAGGAAGGACCTCCTTTCTCAGGGACGGGGCACCCTATGGCACCCTCGTCCCGGTCTTTGGAACCTCCACGTGTGGCTCCCGGACGGGACGAGGCAGGTTTGAGTACCCTACCACCAGCGGTGGTGGCTACCATCACTTCCGCTAGTGCGTCGTCCACGAGGCACGCCTACGCGTTGAAGTGGAACCTCTTCGTCAACTGGTGCTCTTCTCGCCGAGAAGACCCCCGGAGGTGTTCGATCAGTTTCGTGCTTTCCTTCCTTCAAGATGGGTTGGAGCGAAGGCTGTCTCCCTCCACCCTCAAAGTTTATGTTGCCGCTATTGCCGCACACCACGACTTAGTGGAAGGTAGATCCTTTGGGAAGCACGACCTGATCGTCAGGTTCCTGAGGGGGGCGAGGAGACTGAATCCTCCTCGCTCTCCTCTCGTTCCCTCTTGGGACCTCGCAGTGGTTCTAACTGCCCTGCAGAGTGCTCCCTTTGAGCCTCTGCAATCAGTGGAGCTTAAGTTCCTGTCAATGAAGACTGCGCTCCTGGTTGCATTGGCTTCTCTCAAGAGGGTCGGGGACCTGCACGCATTCTCCGTCGACGAAGCGTGCCTTGAATTCGGGCCGGCTTACTCTCACGTGATCCTGAGACCCCGGCTTGGATATGTGCCCAAGGTTCCTACCACTCCCTTCCGGGACCAGGTGGTGAACCTGCAAGCGCTGCCCTTGGAGGAGGCAGACCCAGCCTTGGCACTGCTCTGTCCAGTACGTACTCTCCGCACCTATGTAGACAGGACGCAGTGTTTCAGGACCTCAGACCAGCTCTTTGTCTGTTATGGTGGGAAGCTGAAGGGAAAGGCTCTCTCCAAGCAGAGGTTGTCTCACTGGATAGTGGACACCATTGCTTTGGCATACCAGCAGCAAGGTCGACCGTGCCCCCTTGGTGTGGCTGCCCACTCCACCCGGAGTGTGGCATCCTCTTGGGCTCTAGCGCATGGTGCCTCGCTAACAGACATCTGCAGAGCTGCAGGCTGGGCGACACCTAACACATTCGCCAGATTCTACAATCTCCGAGATGGAGCCTGTGTCCTCTCATGTACTCGCTTCAACTAGCTAGTACTGGACCCGCTCAGGTGTCTTCGCTTACTCGCCATTCCACTCCACGGACTGGATACGTACGATATTCTCCTCAGGTGAGCTTCTCTGCAAGCCCTGAGTTCCTCCAGCACCCCTGATGCTAGCGCCAGTGTCTATTGCCTGGGCGTCGGCTAGGTGCCTCCCGTGTGCATGGTCCCTCCCCGGAGCTACCCCCACATGTGTATTTCCACTGTAAGCCTCTCTGAGCATGTGTCTTTCCCTTGGCAAGCCACCTTGCCACCCCTGAGGTTGAAATATTCCACCTGCGGCTGGACACCTCAGTATTCTCCATATGTTTCCTTCGGGTCAAATGTGTATTCTCAAATGCCCCCCCCCCCCCCCTCTGGGTTGGTGTTAATTGCATATTTCCTCTAACTTGGGATATGCTTCCCAGTGTACCTTGGTATTCCTGTGTTAAATAGGAGTCCTTCGTCCTTACAAGTCTTACAAGGGCTCAGATTTACGCAGGGCACTGGAAGACAGCTGTGAAGGTGGCGTGATTAGACTGATAACCCCATTCGTCGTCATCCGACGTAACTCGGAGTGACAACGAAAGGGAACGTCTCGGTTACGTATGTAACCCTCGTTCCCTGAGTAGGGAACGGAGACGTTACGTCATCCTGCCACTTCCGCTGTACCGCGGGGATCGCCTGAGCTCAGTCTTGGCTCCTCAGCGAAGAAACATAACTGCATGTTGCCGGCGTCCTCCTTTTATACCCACGAGGTGGGGCAGAGTTACGTCATGCAAATTCCGCAGACCCATAGCATTTCTTTGCCTTTGGCTCGTTTTTGTATACTAGAAGTCGATAGGTGTTCTAAGCGAAACCCCATTCGTCGTCATCCGACGTAACGTCTCCGTTCCCTACTCAGGGAACGAGGGTTACATACGTAACCGAGACGTTTTATACAATAAGGTTAATACAAATATTTTTTTATCTGTCTGCCAGAAACCACCCGTGACAATGTGGCTGTTGCAGTTCATGCATGGTCATAGTGGTATCAGCTGGCTGCAGTAAATGTGGAATATTAAAATGCTTTTGACATAGTTCTTTTACATTTACCCGCTTTGAGTGCACATTGCCCGCCGTGCACAGTTGTTCTAAAGCCACCGGGACTTGGGCCCGTCATACACAACAACTATCATTTTTTTGAAAAAAAAACCCTATTTTTTCAAAAGAGCATTTAATCCTCGCTGTAATGTAATTTCTTGTTTATTTGTTTTTATGGTTTTCTGGATGTTGGATATACACCACATTGACTTTAATTTGTCTGGCGAAAGTTTTTCAATACTAATAACGAAACTTATTCACCACATCTTCCTCTTTTTTCCCCTCAAGAATTCCAAAGACACTTTTACTTCTTTACGATCTCATGATGGTTATACCACTTTGACATTTTGACATTATGCCTCAGAGAAAATATAATTTGTAGTGTTTGGACAAATATGTGACGCACCAGTCATCAGTGGTTACACTTCTGCAACAGGAATCCATTAATAACATGTTTGTGCAGTGTAGATTTGCAATGTTCATGTGCAGACCTGTGAAAAGATGTGAAAGATTTCAGGGGGTTTCTGCAAAGATTCGTGAATAATGCAACATCTAATTTCTCCTAAGTGTTTCATAGCTAAAAGTAAGCAAATCATAGCTGTGTACTATAATACACGCATGTGCTCAGAGTACACCTCGACATTGAACACTAACAGCAAAAACATCCTAAATATTTTAAAAGGGAAGACACACAATCACACTGACGCAAATGGACTTTAATAGGGCTTGGAGGTCATTTGAGGAGAAGAATAAGGGTGTGTGTCACAGAAAACACGAAGTGCTCCACCAAAAAAAAACACTACAGATAGAAAGACGGAGAGAACAGTGTTTGTGTGTTTTATTAAGGAGGGCTATAGTATCTGGATTAAGTGATCTGTTTACATTCTCATTCATCTCAATTTGCTGTTGATTTGTCTGGTTCAGGACACGCCACAAGAGCACAGTTTGAAATCTGCCGTCTTTGCTCATGCAATCAGTTCCAGGTACATTGTTTGAGCCAGTTACTCGAGCAGTCACTGTGCAATCAAGTGCCTTTGCCTAGGCCTTATAGAATGTTTTTCCCTTAGCAAATTTAGTTTTGTTTATTTGCTCAATAACAGACCAAACTGGCCTTAATCAAAAAATAAATAAATATCTGTAGTCATTTGAATTTAGGGGCAACCACTGCATTTTCATCATGATCAGCAGTTGTTTTTGATTTAAAGCAAAAACAGAATAGTCTGACTTTAGATTTGTGAAATTATGCTACATAAGACATGCCTGTAAAAAGCAAAAACAGCAGATGGACGGAATGAAAATGCAAATTCATTCTCTGACAGTAGGTGGCGCTTATAGGACAGCAGCAGTTTCTTTAGGTATCGCTGTGCTTATAAACACTGCTTTATACAGGAAGTAAGAGGAAAAGAAAATGCCATTGAAAATTTTGTGAAGACAGTCTGTTCCCTTCAGAGATACATTCATATAAACCCCCAATTCAATATTTATATGTTTCTTCCTATATTTCGAGCATCATGTGAGCTTATGAGCCTGGTACAGTAGTTGCTCTGCTGGCACATCTCTGTTCTCTTCTTTGCGTCTGTCTTCAGCGTGTCCAGTGTCTGGCCTGTGTTAATGTCTTGTGTACAGACTTCGTTATATTTCCACACTATTGACATTATGGGATATGATTGCAAGTCCGAAATAGAGATCGGGCAAAATAAAACTAACATCTGATTTATGGCCGGTTGACCCGTGCAGCTCAAGTGTTTTATTACTTTTTTACTTTTTGTCTGTTCCCGCACAAGCATGAGTGTACATGTCTAAGAGACTATGAAAGAGAGGATTTTAATTCAGTAGTTTTAGGCAATTGAATTAAACTACTGAATTAAAGCTATGGTATACGATTTTGAAAATCGGTCGAGAAAGCCTGAATTTTTAAAAAACTCATCCCGCCCCTCCACACACACACCCCTCCCCTCTGTTCACGCC
Source organism: Meda fulgida (assembly GCA_030578275.1). NCBI lineage: Eukaryota > Metazoa > Chordata > Actinopteri > Cypriniformes > Leuciscidae > Meda > Meda fulgida. Next base: position 9,997,746 of record CM060638.1, on the reverse strand, counting down.
AACGCAAGATTAGCAACACATGAAATGTTCTAAACTCCCCACCACCATTAGTATACTACTACTAGTATTGCTAAGGTTTTCAGTAATTGTTAAAAAGCTATTTCTGTAACACGTCACACCATAAAAGTATAAATAAATGTTTAACGTCCCCTGCTCAACAAAAAGTCAGCCGTGTCAGCGTCGGTTTTCAGTCCAAGATCTCCCCGAAGCTTCCTATAGATTGTACTATATAACCATAACCAGCATCTAAACGAGGAGATTAATAATGAACAATCTTTGAAATCGTATACCCTAGCTTTAAAATCCTCTCTTTCATTACTTTTTTAAAAAGTAACTAGAATGTATCACATATTGTGTAACTTTAATAAAAGTAATCTGATAATGCGTTACCCCCAACATTGACAATAACGACAAAGAACCATACAAGACAGTGCAGAAAAAGGTAGCTTAATAATACAAGACAATATGGATTTACATAAAGAAAACATGTCTTATAATAGAACCACAAAGATGCAACCCTTCAGGCAAGTGACGTTCCAAACCAGGAAACACTCACGATTACATATGTATACATGGAGCAGCACAGCTCACTAGCAGCTCTTGGGGTCGTCCAGGCAGAACAGACCAGGTTTGACCCAGGATTTCAACTTCCGAAACTTCCAAGGTTTAAGGAAATAGTGGTTTTATTAGTCTTTGTTTGGTATACACAAAGTGCAGAGGTGAGGGAAGATGCCCTCTTTTCTCTTTCCTTTGCCAGTCTTGTTCTGGAATTGAAGTGCACAGCAGGAAGCTGGATCTCAGCATTCAAGAGCTTTTCACCCGTTACACTCTATTTGCTCAACAGCAGGAGTGTGTGGGGGTGTGTGTGCGTGTCTGTACTGGGACGTGTGCGTATGTGTACAGACCATATTTCCTGGAAGCTTGTGTGTGTTTGTGACACTGCACTCTAGTCATATAGTGGTGATGACAAGGTGCTGTCCCTAGTTTGTTAGGAGGAAATTCATTGATGTACAGTTTTGACTCCCTGATGAAATATTTTTTTAAATATATAAATAATTTCAAATCGATTTATTTTATCTACCACGTTAAGTTTTTATGTAAAAAAGAATTTTTGAAGAAACATATACTGTATTTCAGTAGAGCTTTTTTGCAAATATTTAGTAAATATATAGTCTCCACCACTGCAGTTCATACAACATAAATAAAGGAACGAATATTTGTAAGATGTAAAGCATATAAGCATACACATCACGACACTGCATATGTGCGCAAGGTATTTTTGTACCCTTTAACTGGATCTTATTGATTTGGTGAATTCATGTCTACACCACCCCTTCCAACAAAATCAGAATTTAATTTGAATAATGCTCATTTAAATCTATTGAGGTGTTTGCATGAAGGCTTTTCAGTGTGATTGAGCCATCAGTTTGATTACCAATGCATTTTTTGGTTGCATGAAAACATTGCTACAGTATTTGACATGGTAAACTCTTGGTAACAAGCAATTGCATTGCATTTTTCAGATAGGGGGTATCAGTGGTTGTTTGAAGATTCTTGATGTTTAATCATTCTTAATATTACATTTTAAGCTCTTTAGATTACCGTATTCATTACGAGTTTTCAAAACGCCTCATAGATGGTTTTCTAAAGAACTGGAGAATAACAAGTTCTTTGTTGAAATTAAAAATATTCTCCAATGAAATCATACTGGTAAAGCCCTGTTGGGCCTAATTGGAACCTTTATTTGTAAGTGTGTGTTTGAATTCTGTGTCTTTCTCTGTTTCTTTAGTGCTCTCTTTGAACAGCAGCATGGTTGCCATTAGCAGGTCAACATAAATGTTTTCAGAATGGAACATCAGTCTGGGCTTGGCTGTGTACCCTCACTATTACACACACACACACACACACACACACACACACACACACACACACACACACACACACACACACACACACACACACACACACACACACACACACACACACACACACACACACACACACACACACACACACACACACACACACACACACACACACACACACACACACACACACACACACACACAAACACACACACAAACACACACACACACACACACAGACACACACACACACACACACACACACACACACACACACACACACACACGAGCTCGTACAGAAGGTCTGTTCCTTGTTTGTTGAAATATTCCATGCTTACCACAGGTACGTAGGCATATGAAGTTCTCCAGTGCTACACACACACACACACACACACACACACACACACACACACACACACACACACACACACACACACACACACACACACACACACACTCCGGCCATGTGGAAAGCTCAGTTGGGCTCAGGGCTTTTGGGTGCTTCCTCTTCATTTGCATCTTTCATGTTTCCACTGTTTTGTCCTTCGCTGAGTCAGCTTTTTCGATATGTATACATACTTGCATATAGCAAGTGCTTGTCCTTGCATGTGTATTTCTGTACGTAGCTCAGTCTGGCAGTGAGAGAACGAGATAGATCTGACTGCAAGGTATGAAATGTTTTGCCTTAAGATAAGAGCGGGAAACCCACATGGGGAACATAGAAGTCAAGTCTCGAGTTTTTGCACAAATATGTAATTTGTAGTACGCTGGTTATTAGGGAAAAATAAACCCAGAGAGACCCGATCGATCTTCTATCTTAATGAAGGAGTTTAAGTAAAAAATATTTATTTCATAATTTTGTTTTGTTTTGTTACAAATAGTTTTCTTGTACTACTCGTCTCATGAAGCATTGTGTAAAAGTGCACATTTCCTGCTGCTCTGTGAATTATCGCAGACAAAACCCATTCATTTCAATTAGAATCCATCTGGAATTTCATGTGAGGGCGAAAGATTTTCTCATGCTGATTCTGCAAGGGGTTCAATTTGGTCATGCGGATTCACTTTGTTGAGCAACAGAAAGCTGCTTGGTTTGAAAGTGATTTCGCTACATTATTGCCAGTAGACAGTGGACCTTTTTGCGAACGCAATTTTGCTGAAATGTGACTGCAACTTAATGAAATGGGAAAAGTGACAAATGGCATAGAAAATAGTTTATTATGAAGTTTATTGTCAAATATTAAAATATATGCAAATATATAAGTATTTGAACGTCTAGGGAGTCTCAATTGCATCATCTGCAATGCCTCATGGGAGTTTCAATCAGAATTCGCTGTTACAATGTAAACGGGAATTCTGATTGGCAGAAACTTTTTCAGCATTATTGTTTTTGAAAAAATAAACTTAAAATTGTATCACTGTTTTATCAATTATACAGTCTCATTAGACAAATATTTGCATAATGACGCAGTGGTCCAATCACAATCAAGTATTATGGAAAGCAAAAATAGTGATAACATAGTCAAATGCTTCAACAAAAGCCATTCTTTATCATGTCAAAACATCTTTGAATATTTAATCTTGAGAGATTCAAGCTTTCTCTCTCTCTCTCTCTCTTTCTTTTTCTTTTTTCATCCCGTCATGGCTTTAAGCCACCTTGTCAAGTCCGTCTGAGCTCTCTCTCATTTCACACATCACTGCGTTCACTCGTCTCCCTGCTTATCTACCCACCTCTTTATAGGCCCTCTATTCTGGCCTTTTCTCTCAACATGCCAACAATTTAGTTCCACCAGTAAAACTATCTCAAAAGTAGATAAGCCTGACCTAATATAGCTTTCTGAAGAGCTGAGGCAATTTAAGTCATTTTGTTTAATTCTGTTTGATCAGTTTGGTCTCCACCTCATTTGCTTTCTCTAATGTTCTGCAAATTTGAGTGAAAGGCTAATTGTGTTGGTCATGAGGTCTGAATGACAGAGAGAAAGTTAATTTAACTATGGGAGAGCTCTGCAAAATTGGGCCAGAAAAGAAGATCATGTTTGTGTGTGTGGGTTTACTTAGTTATCTGTTTTCGTTTAAAAATATACACTGATTAAACTGCCAATAAGAATGGTGGTGTACACGTCCAACTGCAAATGGCTAGTTACATAATCACTTTCTCGCTTTTTTTCTCTCAATGTTTTCTGTCACCTAAACCTTTCTGCATTTTTAAAATTTAGACTTATCTGATGCAGTTAATCAGGCTTCCATGTTAAATGTTATTTAGGAGAAAGGTTTTGTTTTGCACATTGTCAATTACCACAGAAAATAATTTAACAGAGAAAACAGGCAAAATCATATCATTGAAGGGTTAGTTCATCCAAAAATGTAAATTATGTGATTAATTACTCACCCTCATGTCATTGCAAACCTGTAAGACTTTCATTCATCTTCAGAACACAACTGTCCCTCCATTGGCAGTCCACGCAACTGAAACTTTTTTTAGTTTATAAAGAGATTGTAAAACTCAACCATATGAATTGAGCAGTTTAGTCTGAAGAGACACCATCGCCATATGGATTCATTTTACGATCTCTGACTTTTTGAAACGTCAAAGTGGTAGTAGTGAGGACTGTCAATGAAGGAACAAAAATCAATTAAATTTCATTTAAAATATGAAATTTGTGTTTTGTTTGTTGTGGAATACACTTCCTTTGTGTTTTGAAGATTAATGAAAGTCTTGGTTTGGAATGACATGAGGGTGAGTAATTGATGAACCCTTTAATGCACTTAAAATAGAAGTCTATGGAGCAAGATACAATTAATGTTGTACTATATTAACATTAATTTCACTTGTGAAGTCTCCAGAATGTCTTGCCTCATAGACGTCTATTGTAAGTACATTACTGTAAACACAGTTTTTGTTTGTTTTTACAAACTGATGTACAAGTCGAAATTATTTTGTTGATATTGGTATTCCACGGATGCTTCTGTTAGAGCTTAACTGATATTGAAACCAGAACATGCTTTTAAATGGAAGTTGTGAGAATAAGTTGTGATAGGATGATGATTAACAGGATTTAATTAGGCCAACATTGATTGGTTAGCGTGAACCAATACATCATTGCAAAGCGACTTTGAAAAGCCAATTAGAGTGGGAGTTAGAGGAAGGACTGGATACATGAGATGTGTACTAATGTGTTGTCGACTGACTGTGAAGATTGAAAAGTCACATACTAAATTTGAAATGAAGCCTACAGAGAGAGAGGGGGGGGGGGTACATTAATACTTGCAAGGATGCATTAAATTAATCAAAAGTGACAGCTGAGTAATTAATAATGTTACAAAAGATTTCTATTTCAAATAAATGCTGTGCTTAAAATTTCTATTAATCAAAGAATCCTGACAAAATATAGACGGTTTCCACAGAAATATAAAGCAGCACAACTGTTTTCATCATTGATAATAATAAGAAATGTTTCTTGAGCATTAAATCATCATATTAGAGTGATGTCTAGAGTATTCACTAGAGTAATGATTACAGGAATAAACTACATTTTTCAGATTTGAGCAAATCTCTTGATACAATTGAGATCTCTTTTGGAACTCCAGAGCAGACACTCAAAATGTAGATTTTATTTTTTATTATCTTACTAATCACAATAAAAATTTGTTTGCCTCCATTTACGCTCCATTTTTTCTCATTGCTATGTAGTACAAGATTAGATATTAAAAACTAGATGTTAAATCTGATCTGATTTCTTTCACAACGGGCAGTTCTGCCTTATTTTCTCATGCTAACATTGCACTGCATTGACCATTTCATAAAAGGACCATTATTTCAAGATTATGCGACTAGACTTAAGCATTTTTATCATCAATTCCCACATGGGCGCAAAAAGAGAGAGAGAGAGAAAAAGCACCAGGGTTGACTTGCATCCAACAGAACTAAATATTTAACTGAATGGTACGTTTGACTCATGGTCTTGCCAAAGCCAGGTGAACCAAAGGACATAATAAATGTGTAAAGATAAAACTTTGCAATGACTGCACTCACCCTTCCTCTGCTCTGAAATGGCCTTTATAAGAAGAAAGAGAATTGAAAATGAATGTGATGTAGAGGGCGGAAGAGAGAGAGAGAGAGAGGGAGGGAGGTATTATTATTCTCTGCAGGGACCAGTAAATATAAACTGATGCCGCTGTCAAATATTAGCGATATCTGATATGTTGCCGTTTTAAGTGACTGCCATAATCACGCTTAAAAGAACGCCTCACGCAGAGGTTTGTGTGTACACTTGTTTAGCGACGTAGGCTTGTTGACGTGTGGGAACGACACAAAAAGCAGAGCCTGGGGAAAAGTCTAAATCGAGTGATGGTGTGTCTGTCAAGTTGCTAGTCTACTTGCTAATGATTGTCGTCAGGATGTGAGCCTCCTCATTGCACCTTCCCGAGAGATGCTATCATGTACGCGAATGCGCCGTGAACCGATTTTCCAACCAATTCTCTACAGTCAAATCAATTTCACGCTCTCGTACAAGTTCTGCTAGCATTAAGTGAGTTTAATGGTGCTCTTGTTGTGTTTATTACCAGCGTACAATGAAAAGGCACTAGGTTTAATTCTCGCATGCTAAAGACTGTGGAAAACAGATAAAATGCAAGAGCGTGAGATGAAAGTGAGCTCGTAATAAAAGAAACAAAATGAATGCGCGAGGGTAAAAAGGGAGGCTTAATGACTGTGTTTGACTGACAGGGATTAGTGCTGTAAGAACACGCGGTGTGATTTGGGTAATTACAGTGCTTTCCTGCTGAGACTGACTGTTACCTTGACACCGCGGCAGTGCTTTAAGGGACTCCTTGAGGAGCTGCGAGGTTGACTTGACACTCCAATAAAATGGCTCAGAGGAACACAGATCCAGTATCACCTCTCGCCTTGTTAACATCATCAAATGAAACAAGTGCTTGAGGAAAAGTTACAAAAAGTGCAGTGATCTTCCTCTCCCCGCACAAACGTCACTCAAAACTCATGTCACGGGGCGCATTTTGGAGTGAGAACGTAATTCTTGAAATGAAAACATTTCATGTCTTTAAAACGAACATTTTGAAAACAGCTGGGTTTACTAGATTTTCCCATTTTCTGCGGAGCTTGTCCACACAAAACGTGCTGCTGTGATGGTGTTGCCAGATGCTAAGATGTTCTGAGTGGTTTTAGTGTGTTTCTATGCATTTGTGAGGGAATTCTGGGAGATTGCTAAGGTTTTAGTTGATAGACCAATAAAGGGATATTTCAGCCAAAAATAAAAGTTCTGCCTTCAGTTATGCACCCTCATGTCTCTCTAAATCCATAAGACTTACAGTACTTCCAAAAATAAAGATATTTTTAATGAAATTTCTGTCCCTTCACTGCCCATTCCACCAATTAAGACATCGTAAAAGTGATCCATATGCATCTAAGTCTTCTGAAGAGACACAATCGTGTTATATCTTGAACAGATTTAATTTAGCCTTTTATTGACATAAAAAATACCTTATGTGAGTTGATCAATGTGCATTCATAGATCACTTCAAATATGGTAAACAAAAGCTTGGTGTCTCTTCAGAAAATTTGGGTTTTACAATGCGCCCCAACTTTTTGAAGCGTCGAAGTGGTAGTTGTAACAGCACACTGATTTGAAGTATTGATCCATGTCATTAACCGTGTGAATTGAGTTACACTCCAAAGTTTAATATTTTGTTCAAATCTCTAACCCTGATTATGAGCAGTAATAATCGTGATGGTACCTTAGCAAACACTGCTAATTACTGTTCTTGGGGCTCTGAGATTTGAAACGTGCAAATGTTTGCTGTTCTGAACAATGCTTGCTAAGTTTATCCTCCATAAATAATGTACAAAATTGGTAATGTTTGTCAAAAAGATTGCATCCGTCTGTTAAATGAGATCTGCATTATAACTTGGCTTCATGAGGGTGTCAGGCCTTTGATAAGGTCCAGCAAGACCTTTACCGTCCTTGTGCTTGTTTGTAGATCAGCCTTATAGATCAGGAGAAAATTGTGCAAGCCTCTATATTGTGTTTGCATTGAACGCCCTCACCACACTCACCTTCTAGCGCCTCTGTTTGAGTTTTTCATTAGCTCTGTGTCAATCAGGTAGCCATAGTTTTCCCCCTTACATGTGACTGATTGCCTGGCTCATGTGTTAGTGTGTGGTCGGGCACTTGAAGGTCAGTAAGATGATTACTCTTGTGGGATTTCTGTGCTGTTTATCCCCTCTTTCCTCATCTGTTTCCCCCCTTTCTCATCTGTTCCCAGAGTAAGTGTTGATAGGACCGTGCCTGCTTTTTAAATAAGATCTGGCAGTTGTGTTACATGTCCATGAGATTGGATTTTGCCAAACTAATTTCCAATCTCTCTCTCCCTCACACACTCCATCTTTCACTTACTTACTCTTTCTCTTTTATCTTTTTTATGTTGTTTCGCAGCTACCCCGATGGATTGATCAATGAATTTCAATTTGGGCCCTAGCATGATTTGTTAAAGTTTACACAGGATGGAAAGGAGATGGGGAGAGGGAAGGAGAGATAATCATAGTGTGGCCTATGCTGGCATTCATTAAACTAGCCCTACTAGACTAGTCTAGCGGGGTTTAATTGGGTGCTTGAAATGCCTCTGGAATCAATTGACTCTGAGAAAGGGATGAAGAGCGGATGAGAAATAGAAACAGTGACGGGACAGCAGATGGTATTAAAACTAGGCTGCCTGAAGGTTGCAACTCTCCTTGAATTGATTTCTGGGCTTATGGAGGAAGGGCGGCAAAGTTTTTGCTATAATCGAGACTTGAATAAACCCATTGTTTCTGTACTTCGAAAGATCACCAGTTCCATAAGTACTGTGGTCCTTAAAACATTTGAATGTCATTGCATTTTAAAATATCAAACCAATTGGCATTCAAAATTTCACATGATTTTATCACAAATGGAGATAAAATGTATTGTGACACTGTGGTTGTCAGATATTTTTGGGGTTAATGTGATTAATTACACCTGTGAGTACTTTACTAGCAGTTCACTGTCATGTGACCCACGACATCAGTCATGTCACTGTTCTTCGCCATTTATGAATATGATGACTCCCCTCCGGTGGCCCTCATGGGATAGTGAAGTGCTCATTAGATGCACACTTTAGGATCTCACTGGAAGCGGTACAGTTTTCTTGAATGCTTTAATGAATATTCCAAATTTGGACATTTATTCATTTCACATACTGCTTTTTGGAAAGTATGGAATAGGGAAGGTGACATTTTTCAGGCACAAGGATTGAAAAAATGGCAAAAAAAATGGGAGTTAGTTCTGAGAAAATAAAAACTGTTTGCAAAACTGATTTACCAAAGAATCCACAGTGAAATAAACCAAACAAATAATGTTCAACTGAGACATTCACAATGTTGAAAACAAATAACCACATTCCTAGCATTAGGATCCTTTGGAATGTAATGATATTTTTCAACCAGTGATCCTGTATCTCTCTTCTCACTAACGCGCCAGTGGGCGGGGCCAAAGATGTGATGATGTAGAGTAGGCTTTGATTTGATTCTGCAGAGGCGGTCTTTCGTTGCACTATAATAACGTCATAATGTGACAATATGCTAAACGAGTCGTTTTCTGAGCTTGTATTCAATAAAATATGTTTTTGGACTAACAAGGACGTTTTGAGTTCTGAAACTTACAGGATGTTTTTACATTACAATGACCTGTTACATGTCAAAAGTTTAATGATTTCTTAATTCATGACCATAAACCTTTGAATGGTACTGTATATGTCTCACTAACACGTGCATTACTCCAGCTCGATTAGTCTGTCTAACTGTAACTGCACACTCAAGAACACACTCATATTTTTACAGCGTGGCTCAGTACGATTGCAGGCAGGAGCTCTGGTGTGGTTCACCATTGCTTTTTTAAATCGCCCCACAGACCAGTCATCAGCTTGTCTTACCATGCTCAGCAACTATCTAAATTATTAATCTAAGTCTGGGAGCGTGGACCCTTCACAGCAAACCCCAGAGGCCAGACAGGTCTACTGTCCAGACAGAGAGACAGCGCATATCAGACATTTTACCCAGTGTCTTTTTTTTTTTATAAATGTAATGTAGGTTGGAGCAGTGGCCCTGTGGTTAGTGCTCCAGACATGAAAACCAATGAAAGAGAAGCAAGCTCAATTCCATCTCATATCATGTACTGATCCCTCTCTTCTCCCTGATTATTTCCTGTCTTCTCTCAATGTACCCCTGTGTCCAAAACCTTAGACTAGTCAATGCCTGAACAGGCAGCGTTTGAGTTTGAAGGCACCTAAAGAAACCTGTTTCACACTGGAAGTCAATGCACCATAACACCACGAAACGAATACAATAAAATAAATAAATAAATAACATATTAAATATAAATAAACTGTGATCCACAGGACTACTTTTCACTCTCAGGTCAGTCCTTTGCAGCTAATGTGATGTTAATCTCTCGCCTCGTTGTGTGTGTTTCCTTCTCTCTTGTCTGAACAAATGAGTAAGTATTTCTCAAGTGTTGTATTAATTTCTGGCTTGTTGAGGATGCCGTGCAGCCGCAGGAATGAATTGCTTCTTTGCAGTAGTTATGTGAAGCAGCAGCATGCTGCGTGGTGATTAAAAGCGCTTCACATGGAATATGAATAAGAGCATAAATCACGGCGAGCGGTGGGCCGCGTAATGAGAGAAACCGCTCACGTGGCATGTCTGGGTCAATACACGATCTCAGCGATTACTGAAGGTCAATGGAGGGGAGGAATCGAGATAAAGAACATAGCACAAAATGTGCATTACATGAACTGAAGTCAAAAAATCTGTACCATTTTTGCTTTTCTTTTGATTTGTTTATTTGTTTAATTTTGTGTATTTGGTTTGCTCTGATTTTTGCTTTAGTTTGTTTGTGTTTGCTTTGCTTTTTGTTTTGCTCCTAGTTTTTTGTTTTGCTTTTTCGTTGGCTTTTCGTTTTTTTGCTTTACTTCAAAAGCCGGAATTGTGAGATATAAACTCACAATTCTAAGAAAAAAATGATTTTTGCAATTGACTTTATTTGTGACTTTATTTGTGACTTGCAATTGCCAGTTTATTTCTTGAAATTCTGAGCAAAAAAGTCAGAATTGTGAGTTAAAAAGTTGCAATTATCTTTAAAAAATAAATAAATTCTGTGGCGGAAACAAGCTTCCATAGTTTAGCTTTTTGTTTTGCTTTGCGTTTTGCTGTTATGCTATGCTTTGATTTTATTTGTTTTTGTTTTTAGTTTTTGCTATGGAATAGAAAAAGCAGATAGTCCACCATGTTTATGCATTTTACCTTTAAATTCTGCAGTGACATTTAAGGTGATCTTCTTCAGGTTGTTGTATCACCTTTCCGCTAAGTGTGATTTTCCTCAAGCACACCATTAGAGACCTAGATCACAAAAATAGAACAAGAGATCAAGAAAGAGAGGAGAGAATCATGACACATGGAAAAGGGTGACAGACAGAGAGAGCGGGGGATGAAAGCCGTCTGTGTATCAGCTTTCTCTCACCTATCCATCACCTTGGCGGCAGCAGGTCTGTGGTTGGGCCTGTTTGCTGTCACTGAAGCTGTAGTGAGGGAAGCAGCCATTTCACATCATTGATTTACATTAGTCAGAGAAGAAAGCAGAAGAATGACTGAAGGGAGTGACACACACACACACACACACAACCCCTTGTGTGCAGCCTTTTAATATTGCATTGGGTGTTTGGTGTCTGCTTTCTACTTGATGGGGTTTAATTTAATCCACGGTGGCTAACTTTCTCTCTGTGTGGGGCTCTTTTCAACGCACTGACAATTACAGAGCGAGAGGAGAGAGGGGGCAGAAGAGGAGAAAAGCCAAAGTAACAAGGCAGAAGATGGAAAAAGAAAAGGGGGATTATGGATGGAGGAAAACATAAGTGGGAAGAGGGAATGAGCGGAGGATTAGAGGTGAGGATGATGGAGTGACAGAGACAGAGATGTGTAAAGATGAAGAGGAGAGAGGGTCAGTGTGGGCTCATGGCTAGAGGCAGGATGAGCGTGTGCCTCCTGTCAATGTCACCTCAACATGTCTCACTGAGGGATTGACCTGACTGCTTCAGACTTCCCTCAGTTACTCAACTTTGTTCAGTTGTGTTGTATCATATGAGAACATTTTACTTTCTGACTGTCCTGCTTTAATAAGACCTGTATGTGTATACATTGCATTTTGGCGAAGATTTTGATATTACTGAATTCTATTTATTTTCCAGAAAATATTTTAATAATGTTCTTTGACTTCAAGACAGTATATAACAATTTAAGGCCATTATTCCTTTTTAAATATATTTTTACTTCTGTCACAGTTAAGATATTATGTTTAACACATCTGCTAAACTTTGTTTGTTTTTCTTCCAGATAATATTGTAAAAAAAATTGTTTTGGCTTCAAATAAAGTATTTAACAATATAAAAAGCTATTTAAAAAATAAATAATTGTTTACACAATATTACACTTACTATTTATCTTCCACAGTAAGAAAGGTTCTTTATACATGAAAATAAATATCTGCCTTTATATTTCAGAAAGTAGGTCCCTCACAAGGAGAGAGAAAGTAAATATTTGACAAAATGTACTTTTATTGCTGTCAAAATTAATTATTACTAATATTAATAATAATACATTATAATTAATATTTAGTAATTCTACCAATTTTGTGTTTAAACCAGCTGAGCTTATTCATGTATTTTCCACATAATATTTTATATATATATAAATCCATATATATATATATATATATATATATATATATATATATATATATATATATATATATATATATATAAATAATTTGTTAAATGTATTTTTATGGCAAAGTTAACATGTTAAAATATTATTATGTTTAACACATCTGCAAATTTTGATAATGAATTCATTTATTTTCTGGGAAATTGTTTAAAAATGTGCTTTGTTTTCAATACAGTATATATAACAATATATAACAGTGTATATTAAATATACGTGGACATATATATCTGCCTATATACTTCATAAATGGGGTTCCTTTGCTAGATCATCACTTTATTTGGGGTTCTTGGGATCAAAGCACTTTGAAAACCCTTGTCATAGAAACTTGGGGATGTGCTCTTTTGACTTAGCAACCACCCAGAACACCCTAGCAACACATTAAAACCACTCAGAACACCTTAGCTACAAGATAGCAACACCCAGGAACCCACCCATCAGTGCGGTTAAATAGATCCAATGGAGAATGAAAGGAAATTATTTGAGAATAGAGAGTGGTGATGACATCAGGATACGTCAAATGCCATGCTTGACCGTGTTTAATCAACATGACATCACAGTACACTTTGACCCTGACTCTAATACATTTTGTTTACCAAATTTCACACATTTCAGAATAGCGCACAAATGCGTCTAGATCTCAACAACTGGCTTCTTGAGGCCGAGAAGAACACCAGTTCAACCCTGCTTTTGTCTCGGGTGAATGGTGGGCCACTAATTACCTCTCCTCCCCTTTCACTGTTTGCTCTTCTGTAATACAGCTTAACATATTCACATCCCACCCTAAAGATGTTCATGAATATGCACAAGCCCCCTCAGTTTAATCCTCATGATTGACAGGTTGACATCTTAATCAGAGTGATTGATGGAGCGCTGATTTCATTCGTTTTGGATATATCCTCCTCGCCCCTCCCTCCCTCCCTCTTTCTCATACATTCCTATGGCCGTTCCCACACTGTCAGTAGCCATCACGCTAAATAACTTAACCTCCCTCGCTAAGGTCTCTTTAAGCTCTCGTCCTGATTGCTTCGTCTGAATAAACCTGTCGTGCTCTGTTTTGCGTGAGTGTGCGTGTTTGTGTGTGTTTGTGCGCTCACTAAGCCCCCCTGCTCTGGTAATTGGAGCTGCTTTCTCTCAGCGGCCTCCGAGCGCAGTAGGAGCTGGCAGTGCGGTGGGGGGAAAAAAGAGGCCAGAAAGTCATTCTCCGTGTCCAAATGCACTGCACAAATCCATGACATCAGTATTCTGCTCGGACTTCAGTTCAGACACAAAGAAAAGAAGTGAAAAAGGAGGGGAAGGCAAGAGAGAGAATACGAGAGCGAAAAAGAGGCGCGCACAAAAGTCTTTTGACAAGGAATTAAATGTGGCCCGTAACTGGCTCTTTTTTTTTTCTTTCACACCATGTCTTTTAGAGCAAATACGTTTCAAGCTCACAGAACAGAAAAATCAATTGCCACCATTTAGAGCACACAGCTGAAAAGAGTTTGAAACAAAAAAAAAAACTTGATGAAATAAACGCTAGTTGTAAATGGGTTTTGTGACTTTTCTTCCTTGTTTTTCAGAACAAGGTGGAAGCAGACACAACTAGAACAGCCGTGAGCCTGATACTCTGGAGCGGCGGGTGAGTGACAGGATGCTGGACAAATGACACAGGCATATAAACAAGTCTTGATGAGAAATGTACTTATTAAAAAAAGCTGCCCTCTTGTATCGGACCCTCCTAGCTATATTGGACATGTTGATCATTCTTTATATTGGACAGATAAAAAATTAAATAAAAACGGCAGTGGAACCATGGCATATTGAAGGTAATACCATGGTGATTTACCAACCTGTTTTAAAGTGTTTTGACACTTAATCTGCACTTAAAATAACTGAAATTGTATTACATTAGATACAATATAGTATATCAACCCCAGTGTCACAAAAAATTATAAGCAGTATACACTTTATACACTGATTATACACTGAAACAGTATACACTGATTTGGGGTCAGTCGGTAAGATTTTTGAATGTTTTGGAAAGAAAGTCTCTTATTTTCACCACGGATGCATTTATTCGATCAAAACTACAGTTAAAAAAGTAATATTGTAAATATTACAATTTAAATTAACTGTTTTCTATGTTAATATATTTTAAAATGTAATTTATTCCTGTGATCAATGCTGATTTTTCAGCATCATTAAATCATCATTAAAGGATTATTTATATTTGAACAATATAAATTGATGCAGAAGGAAAAACTGAAATGACGGTATAAATATATGAATGAAATAAAAGGGGTGAAAGTAGGACACGGGATCACACACACACACACACACACACACACACACACACACACACACACACACACACACACACACACACACACACACACACACACACACACACACACACCCCATGACCTTTTTGCATGGTAGATCGACCCTCACTGAAAACACACAAATGCTTCATTACTTCTGCCTCATAGACACTTATAATGTCCTGACAAAGAATGACCTCACATACATACGGACACACACAAACACATACAATACCAGTCAAAGTTTTGACACACCTAATTTTTGATTTTATTAGTGTTTTCAACACAAATGGAAGTATGGGAATTAGGTAGTGACCACAATTTATATTTGTCTACAAAACTAAGAATTTACGCATTTAAAGGCGTTTTAAAGGTACAATAAAAGCAGCTTGGACATTTTGCTAAATATCTACTTTTGTGTTCCACACAAGAAAGAAAGTGATATGGATTTAGAATTTTTTTAGACAAAAATAAAAGTTCTATGATTCAACTTTTGAAAAAATTGATGCATACATTTTTGGTCAAGATCTTGTATTGACAATGAAAATCTACTCCAGCACATCCTTCCAAGACTTTCGATAAAGTTCATGTCTAGACTAAGCTACATTACGGTGACAAGTTTTAGGAATGCTCAAGTTTTAGGATGCTCAAAGTGAGAATGCTTTTAATGTCATAAATATATTTTATTTATCAATTTTGACCCTGGACTACAAAAACAGTCACATGTCGCACATGTATATTTGTGGCAATAACAAAAAATACATTGTATAGGTCAAAATTATAGATTTTTCTTTTATGCCAAAACATTTTGTGAATGGATGCAGCAAAATTGCGCACATAAATGGACAATTTTAAAGGCGATTTTCTCAATGTTTCGATTTTTTTGCACCCTCAGATTCCAGATTTTCAAATAGTTGTATTTTGGCCTATTATTTTCCCATCATAACAAACCATACATCAATGGAAAGCTTATTTATTCAACTTTCAGATGATGTATAAATATCAATTAAAAAAAAACTGACCCTTGTGACTGGTTTTGTGATCCAGGGTCACAAATAACTTTTGTTAATTAAACCAAATCAGTATTTGGTGTGACCATCCTTTGCGTTTAGAATAGCTTTTGTCATAGGTACACTTGCACATCGTTTTTCAGGTGTCTTTGCAGAAGGTTTCTTCAAGTGTCTTGCCGCAGTTCTTCTGGATTTAGTCTGTCTCAGTTTGTTCTGTTTGTTCTTGTAATACAGGCTCGATAATGGTGAGATCAGCTCCTTGTGCATACAAAAATTTCACTTATTACAATTAATGGCAAAAGGAATGTTTGGAAATGAAAACTGATATTTCCTACTGACACACTACAGCAAAAGATATAAATAGCTTAAACCTGTTTTTGTTATTGTTGGTAAAAATACTAATGTGTCTAAGACTTTTGCATACTATAGTATTGTATTGTTTTCCCTCATTTTCTCAAAATATATAAACTTATATCTAAATATACTTTGGCAGGTCTGATTCAGTCAAGTGTGTCCACTTTTGCCTGGTGGTGTGCTGCTATCGGCCCTGTACCAGTCACACGCAGAATGCTTACATGCTAGTTTGAAATATCTTACTGCATGACCCGGAGGTCAGTGAACTCTCCCCTACGATAGAATCCTAGGCTTTCTGTGAACGCTTGGATCAGTTCTGTTTATTCCTCCCACACTCCCCGCTCTATCCCACACCCGCCCAGCAAAAAGATGAGAACATATTCTACAAAGATTCCACTGATAAAGATCTCCCTCTCTCTGTCTCATACACACCCACAGGCTCACAATGTGCATATGGTTTCAATCTTTCCAGCTGTCCCACAGTTGCAGTCATGAAAGGCCATCCTGGAACAGTACGCCGTGTGTGTGTGTGTGTGTGTGTGTGTGTGTGTGTGTGTGTGTGTGTGTGTGTGTGTGTGTGTGTGTGTGTGTGTGTGTGTGTGTGTGTGTGTGTTGTCTCTGAATATGAAGAGTAGAAAAAGACATCGGAGGTTAGAGGAGTGGAGGATAGAGGCGATGGGTGAGAAAGAGACACGGTCTGTTTTGTCTCCCAAGGTTTCTGTCTAAGTCTCACATTCTCCTTCACACACACAAGCACACACTCTCCAGGGATGAGATATGCTCTAGAAAGCAGGCATCCTGATTTCCCAGCAGGCTGTGCTAATGGAACATCAGGTTCAATCTGCCCCTCACTCTGTTTTGTTTCATTTTGAAACAAACGCCCTGTCTCTGAGGTTACTGTACATTTAGTCCCAGTCCCAGTTCTGTGGTGAGGCTGGCTTAGCTGTAGTCTATTCCAAATTCATACCAAGTTTACATGCACTATATTTCTATTTTCATTCACACTAAGCGGTTTTGGGTGAGAAGTGTGAAAAATGTAAGGGACCCCAAAAATTCTGCAAATGCATCTGAACCATCTGACCCAGAGAGAAGTGTTCTCAGAGAAGTATTGCTATTTTTGCACAGCACAACATGCCAGTAAAGGTGCATCAACCACAGGCAATGCTTAAAAACATGATTTTGACATTTTTACTTTGTCACACTAAATGCTGCACTGTCATGCTGGTGACCCTCTATAAAACTTCTTGTATTTCTAAATAAACAAATAGAGTTCAAATGATGTATTACGGCAGGCAATAAGACGGAGAGAAGACAAACTGGTATAAATGGGCCATTTATAGCTGTTTTTAAACTATCTGAACAAATACTTTCCCCCTCAAAACTGCAAATAACTTCCATGTCCGCCACATTATAAAAAATGTTCCACTTTATTTCCTTTCAGCTGGTTTTGTAAGGTATAAATAACTCCTTCAGAGACATAAGTCAGTCTACTTGTTTCCTTTTGGTGTCAGGAACATCCTTCTCTTTTGTAAAAAAAAGTAAAAATAAAAAAAAAGAAGAAAATGTTACAAGGACAGTTCTTGTTGTTTGTCTACCATCCACCCCCTCATCAGATGAGCCAGGGCTCTTTAAAGCTGGTAAAGCATCCGTAGGTGTAAGTTTGAGCTGTCAGTCAAAAGCTCCACGACGCAGTGACGGGCAGATGGACTCTGTTCATTAGGCCATTCCTCTTCCTTAATTGGGCACATCTAATACTATGAAAAAAATTAAAATAATGTGTAATCTTGAAAATCCCAATAGAGAGCCCCAATAATCCATCATTCTATTTCTAAAGGTTATTTTTGGATAAATGGCGCTCCTTTGAGTGTATGTCAGCAGAAGTGTTGGTTGAGGCGAGATGTGGGAGGATGTGGGATGAATAGCGCGTGTGTTTTTTTAGAGAACTTTAAGTGTGTGTTTTAATAGAGCAACAAAAAAAAGTTTTTGGTTTGTGGTTGATTATTAATTTCTGAAAACTGCACAATTTTGTGCTCGGACAAAGCATTGGGCTTCTTAATTTAGATTGGCTTCAGCAAGTGTCCTGCAGTTATGTATTGGTGTGTGTGTATATGATTTACTGTATGTTTGAGTGTGTGAGATGAGAGGAGGGGCCGTGACCCATCCCGCAGTGCTGTTTGTATTTTTCCGTGGTCTGCTGCCGTAAGGACGTGCAGAGATTTGTTACCTAGGGTACCATTTATCATAGTAACAGTATCGTGGAGGGGCAACATGGGAGGAAACCAATCATCCATCATATACATGGCCTGTCTCCACAGCAACACCACGGCCCGTGACCACAGTCCTCCCGACTGCTGGGGGATTTAGTGGATCACTTAGGTTATGTTTAGACTGCAGGCAAATCTGAGTTTTTCTCAAATCAGATCTTTTCAGTTAGACTGTCCACACTATTAATTGCAAGTAATCAATTAAGATTTGAAGATTTGTGTGTCCAGACATAACCAATGGATCTCCATGGGTTGCTTTGGTAATGACGTAGGCGTTCCCACGCTTCTGACGAGGCTTTCAAAACAAACGCAGGAAAAATGGAGGTTCCGTTACCAGTTTTGATGTTATTCTTGTGTGTCGTGAAATTTGTGTCAATTTGTGTCCAGACTGAGATGCATCTGTAAAAATCAACATTTCCAATCAACGTCACCTCCAAATGTGGTTTGAATAACCTTATTTCATGTTTTTTCTGCTGTTCAGATTTTCAAAAACCTATCTGGATAAAATCTGTATATGCAAATAATCTTATTTTCGCTGGCAGTCTGAGCATGGCGAGTTCTGAACTGGACATGTATTTCACACACACGCACACCTAGCTAATCTAAGGGCCTGTTTACACCTGGTCACGTCATGTGTTTTTACTGCAGCAGTCAGGTGGTACAAGTAAGAGCTCTGTAAGTTGTTTGTTCCTTTTTAATGTAATGGTATGTGCTCTGAGACATGAGGTAGTTTAACATCGTCTCTTGACGCTTTGCAGACTCTGCTGTGTTTTGAATGAGGCGTGGCTTTGGAGACTCTGAAGGGAGGGCGGATCTCATGCTCTTCAATAAGAATTGAATCACAATACCACATAGTGATAAACAAAACCAAGTATACAAGGTGCACAACAAAAAAGTAACTATGCACACAAAGATGATGAAATATGAATTAAAATTAGAATGAATAAAAAAAACTAAATAAAATTTACAAATATATAAATAAATACACCCACATATTCCAGTTGCAGTTTAGTTATCAGATAGTGACTGAAAAATACTGTTTAAGTGTTATTTAAGTAGTTACGATAACTTTTTTAGCAGGCGATATAAAGAAGCACTTCTGTCTCTTCTACTAAGTGTCTGGGTGATTTATTTTTTATTATGTAGACTTTACACAACCCTGCAGCAACTGGGTCTTTGTAAACAATCTACTTGAGTCCTTTGAGCCCTGACTGCGTGTGTGCGCGTGGGTGGGTGTGTGTGTGTGAGAGAGAGAGAGAGACAGAGAGAGAGACCCTTCAGGGTGTGATTGTGAGTATGCTATTTTTGGCAGTAGTTAAGGCCATTATACCAGCAAGAGTGTGGAGGAGAGAAAGTTTGAGCTCTTTTTCTTCGTGTCCACCAGGAATAGCAGCCACCCCGGGGGTCTCAACTAGACTTATTTCCCCAGTTGCTTGATCACTCTACCAGCAACGTCCGCTTTTACAGTCCAAAAAAGAAATGTCGAGTAGGGTAAATCTAACTGAAAACATGTACAGGTCACGTTTACCCCAAAATCAAAAGTAAGTAATAAGAAATTATATTTTGTAGTAAGAAAATGAAGTCTAGGACAATTCATATATATGTTTTATATTGTGACATTTCCATTTTTTTTATTACATTTTTTTTTTAAACCAGTTTGGCTAAAATGTGATTTTTAGAAACATAGCTTAAATTGTCAAAGTTCATTTTGTAATAAAGGTGACTTGAAATGTTTAGTGCCTGGTGTGTTGTGGGAATGGACCAGCCTAGTGACAAAGAGATTCAAACAGGAAGTTGATCTGATTGATGGGAATTCTGAGACTGTACCAACTTTGATGTATTAGAGGGGACATGGGACAATGTGATGTCTTGATTAATGTGATTTTTGTTTAATATAATTATTTTTGCATTAACTAAAATGTATCCATGGCTCTAAATTTAGTTAAATGTATTGTGTTCAATCCAGGTGTTGTTACTGTTTTGAAAATGTGTATGGTTTTGTTTCCCCTTTTTGTTTTCATGGTGCTGGTCACCTCCTATAAATTCAGTGTATGTTTTGTCTAGTGAGAGTCTTGTTACTTATTGTACCCTGAAAAAGTGGTGCTGATTTTTGTCCGTTTGAGAGGCTCAAGCTCATTTATGTCCTTTTTGAGTACTGCCTATTTCCTGTGATGTAAGGCGAATGGAATATCATTTTTGGATTTTGTCCTCTCTAATGCGGCTTGATCATCTTTTTTTCTTGCGTAAGCAATATTCAATAAAGACTGTCACAGTTGAAGACCACTGTGCTTCCTGTTTTGTGGCGACGGACTCATTTTTTTTTGTGATTGACTAAGGCTCATGGCAGATCTATCACACAAACATTCATTGGACAAAAATACATTTATTTTGTATTATTCATAGTTGTTGCAACAATGTTTTCTGCCTAATTATTAAAGCTGAAATTAGCATTTTTATTTTCATATTAAAATACTTCCTCAAATCCCAGCTTATTATGTAAAGAAAACTTCTGTTTGGATGTGCAAATTCTTTATGCTGACAAAAAATGCTGGAGAGACAAATGCTTTTGGAAAGTTTGAATTTTAAGCTTTTAAATATCTACTCATTTGGTTTGTTTAAAAAAACATATTTAATTAAATTCAGTACAGTAAATGCAGAATATATACGTATAGTAAAATGAGTTCTACCGAAAATTGTGTAATATTTTGGGATGCTTGACAATAATGTTAATGCAAAACAATCTGAGTATTCCTAAAATAGCCTTAATTTTCTTTAGAAAATATAATTGATGCATTGAATTTATCTTTTGGTTTTGGGGTAAAATATTACCGGACAGTATTTGTGAGATTGTTTTGTATGAGAGAGGGTGGGGAAGAGGGAGGGTCATTCTGGACTCTGTCTTTAATAAATAAACAATAAAGAAGCCAGAGCTTCTCAATCCCTTTTATATCTCCTGTGACATTCTGATGGATTACACGGCCATCTGCGGCAGAATCTGTGTGTGTGTGTGTGTGTGAGGAGAGAGGGGGTAAGGCATATTTTACACACGTACATAAATCCAGACAGGCAGTGCTTTGTTATGCGTGTTTGTCAGCAGGCCATTTGGGTTAAAGGGAGTGAGAGACAGGTGAGCAGGTTGAGGGTTGTGCATACAGAACAAAGATGGACGACAGATGACTGATGGGACAAAGAGAGATGCTTCAGAGAGTAAATGAGTGATTGAGTGTATGAACTTCCTTAATTAATCAGATCCTTTTAATGAGTCAGATCAAAGGTTCATGTATAATTAAAAAAGCAGAGCAATAATGCGCCTGCTTCATCGGGAATTGTGTGTGTGTGTGTGTGTGAGGGCGAGGAGAAAGAGAAGTGGATTCTCTGAGTGAATCTCATAAAACCATGTCATGTTTCATCCTAAAATCCAAAATAAGAAATGGTGCTATATTATATTATATTATATTATATTATATTAATCAAAGTCTAAATTTACTAAACTAGTCATGAAATTAATGTCACAATGCTAAATCAATCAATCACTCTTTTTTTGATTTTGGGGTTTAAAAGTGACCTGTAAATGTTTTCTTGAGATTCACCCACATATAAACCAGCTAGTCTAGAAACTAGAAAAGTCTCACTGTCATAATATGCCTCAAGGGTTTTACTCGGGGCACAACCTTTTTCATTTTATCACCTTGAGCCTTAACTCTGAACGCCTGGCCTTGACCTCCATCACCATCAACATCATCAATCTGCCGTGCGCTCAGGGTCATTCCCCAAATATTAGCAGGATGCTTTCTGAACCAGTAGACTTCACAGATTGTACCCTTGTTATTAAATTGTCTTTTAATATGGCATCTCTCTTTTCAAATTGATTGCTTGCGAAATTGCCCCTCAGGAAGATAGAAATCATTGGTAATTAAGTTAATATGTCTGCAGTCCGGTGAGGAAAGAGCCTCTAATCCGCGTCTCACTTCGTGCGCTAGAGCAGCTATCAGAAAAGAGTCTTCGAGAGTGGACAAGTTTAGAGATAAGAAAATGGCCTTATTTTCCTAAAGGAATGTTTAAAAGAAGGATTTACGCAGATCAAGCGTTTCTCACAGGATTATATAAATTGGTGCTGAATGTCATTTGAATGCATTTATGGGATATGATAATCTGATATAATTTGCTCTTTTTGTGGTTCATTTCAGCACAAAGGGCTTAACATTGCAGAAATCAAGTTTTCACACACTAAACACAGGTTTGAGCCTTTGCAACTGACATTTGTATGTTTTTTTTAAACAGACACACCTTCTGGAAAGGTTATATACAGCAGACGTTTACTGGATTTCTTCTTTGTTATCTTGTTTATTGGTTAGGATAGTCAGCCCATGGCACTTTCTGGATTTTAAACGTTAGAATAATCCTGTTATCCTGAAGCGTAAGAATAGAAAGTCTTATCTTGAGTTATACTAAACAACCTGTGAATATTACTTAATAGTAATATTCAACACAAGTATGAAATAAATAATTGATTAGTCAATAATTCCGCTTATATTACCATATACATGGCATGTATTGTTAAAAGTTTGGGGTTTGTAAGATTTTTGTAAGATTTTTTAAATAATTATCTTGTGCTCACCAAAAGCTGTTTATTTGATCATAAATACAGTAAAAACAGTAATATTGTGAAAGATTATTTAATAATAAAAGTTTTCTATTTTAATATATTTTTAAAAAGTAATTTAAAAAAATGTGATGGCAAAGCTGAATTTTCAGCATCATCTCACTAGTCTTCAGTCACATGATCCTTCAGAAATCATATATGATGATTTGATGCTCAAGAAACATTTCTTATTAATGTTGTGCTGCTTAATATTTTTGTGCAAACTTTCATACATTTTTTCATGATTCTTTGATGAATAAAAAGTACAATAGAGCAGCATTTTTTATGTAGCATTTAAAATGTAGTTGAAGTCTTTACCTTCACTCTTTTAATGCATCCATACTGAAAAGTACTAATTTGGTACTGGTACTAAAGATTTCAAAGTTTTCATCCCTAAAATGCTATTATGTCCTTACATCACTGATTAAAGGGATATTTACCCAATTCCATATGAGAGAGGGTAAATTATGAAAGAATACAGTCCAATCTGCCATAACATAAATGGTAAATTGAACAATATAAACATGGCAAATTGAACTACAGTCTGGCTAACCTGTTGCCTATGCATAGACCAATTATAGAACATTAACAGCATTGGATCTGAATAAAAAATTCAACAGTATGATAGCAAATATATTGCTTATTATTTTAATTGACAGTAAAAGAGACACAAACATGGATGATCCCTTCAGACCAGACAAGACCTGATATTTTTTAATTTGCAAAGCTCTTCTTTAGTACGCCAGTCATCTTACGTTAATTAAAGACTTTTGGGATTGTACCTCAAGATTAATAGATAGAGAGAAATAAGAACATTGTCGTATTCTTTTCTTCTTTCACTCACAATTCCCCTTGTGTCAGCAAGTCAGGAAGGGTTGTTAGAATTATGACTTCTTAAATGATATTCAAGCTCCAAGAAGAGTTGTCAGAGATGACAAAATACAGGCAGGGAATGATCAATGATGAATACAGTTTGATTCCTATGATTCAGAGCCAAAGTGAGTGTTGCTGTGATTTAGTCTCAGGTGTGGTTGATCCAGAGTGGGCTTAGAGCTGGTATTGATCTCTGAGCTACCTGGGGCTCCTGCCTGCCTGTGTCTGAAGCAGCGGTGCAGAGCAATGGAAGGAAGTCACTTCTAATGCAATTCTGGGATGAAGAATGAAACTGCATTTTGAGGTATTTCACAATTCAAGAAATTGTATGTGGTTTGAGGAAGGTTTGATTTTACAAAGTTGTTTAAGAGCTTGGGACATACCTAAACAGAGTGGTTATTCAGATAGAAACACATCTATCATTGAGGTCTGAGTGAACTGATGTAAAAAGCAACAAGGCGGACTCAGCGTTTTAATATAATAAAGGCTGGAACTGTTATTTATGGCACCCACCATCACTTACTATGAGGGCAGAGCGTGACTGAACTTCTCAATTTTGGCGGAGAGGCTGATGCTATAAAACATGCTGTAAACCACCCTCGTTTGAAATATAGAAATGACTCGTATTGTGCATAAGTGTGTGGAGTATATACAGTTACTGTGTTCACCCCTGAAGGGGACTGTGAGAAGAAAGGTTTGATGTAGAGAGAATACGTTCTCTTACGAGAGGTTCTCTCGTATTGCGTAAGTTTAGCTTACGCTACGGGAAAGATTCATCTTCTCGAGATATTGAAGCCAAAAAATTATCCTTAATTTTGTATTTATTGTCAACGCAGTGCAGCAGCTAGCAGACCTAGAGCAGGTCATCTCGCGTGCTCATTGACTGCCCTGCGGGCAACTGCTGCAGCCTACCAGTGAGCTCGGCGTGACGTCATGCCCAATGAAGGGCGCCCGCGCCTTCATAGCGTCACAGCCCGCCAGAATGGGCGTGGCTCAGCGTATAAAAGTAGGGGCTGTAGGCTGACTTCCCTGATTTTTCGTCTCTTCAGCGAGCTCTTCGCATCGCTGGATTTGAGAGAAGCCGTCGAACAGTGAACAGCCAGCTTAGGACAGCGCTGAGGAAGCCGGCCGTCTTCGCCACCTTCAGCCATCCGTGCGAGCAACTCTATCCGGCGACGTATCCTTTTTACCTTGCCTTGCATACTATTCTAAAAGAGCAGCGAGTGTCTTTTTAAAGATGCCTCGCACTTCCTGCGGCTCGTGTAGAGCCCCACTCAGCGCCGAAGACCGCCACTTGATCTGCGCTCTCTGCCTGGGCCTGGAACATGCAGAGCGCGCCCTCGCGTCCGGGGGCTGCGAGCTCTGTGAAGCGCTTCCGCTGTCGACCCTGCGGGCTCGTCTCGAAGCCTTCAACACTGCAGCAGTCACTCCGCCCTGCATGGGAGCGCGTAGGAAGAAAAAGCGCCGTTCCCTGAGACTGCCGGAACCTGTGGCCACAGCGACACGCTCGCCAGAGGACCTCCTTCAAACCTCACTTTCGCCTTCCCTGCCCCTCCTCACCTCACTGCCATAGCATCTGAGAATGAGACCGGGGGACACGCCACGAGAGACTGCTGCTCCATCCTGGCATCAGACAGCGAGGAATGGTCGCTTCACTCCGCCTCCTCGTCGATCCAGGAATCCAACCGTACCCGCGCTGTAGCTGATGCGGAACTGATGCGCCTGCTGACGCAGGCTGTTGACCGTCTCAGGCTCGGGTGGTCGCTGTCGGATCTCTCTCTCTGCGCCACAAAAACCGCAGCTCAAGCTATTGGACAAGCCAGCCTCCTGTGCGAGCCAGCGCCCAGCGTCCAGCACAGCCTCAGCCTTCGTAGCGACGTCAGGGCGGCCGCCCTAGATCGCGCTCAGATAGCCGTCGCAGACCGCCGCCCCTCAGAGGGCCTCGGCAGAAGATCACGCTGAAGTCTGAGCACGCGAAGCCCTCCTAACAAAGAGAGAGAAAAGACACGCGTGTCCCGCTGCGGCCGGACCGCCGTCGAAGTTTATTTCTCTGTCAGTCCCCTTCAAAAAGGCTACTGCAGTGGTTCATTTAGCAGCCAACAAGCCGGTTTGTTCACCCTCTCGCCTGCACACAAACGCCGTTCTCACGGCGACCCAGAGAAATCTCAAAAAGAGTATATTGTCTGGTCCGGCTCACGCCGTCAGTGTTTTAAGTGTAGTGAAAGTGCCCACACCCCAGTGTTCACCCCTACACACACGCACTCCGAATCTCATGTCACTCACAGAGCACACTCTAATAAAGCGCAGAAAAGCCGCTCGATTGTTGAATGTAAGAAATGTGTCCACAGGTCTGTGCCCACTATCTGCCCGCTCTGTTACACGATCAAAAAAGCAGGTTATGAATGTAAGTCTCGTGCCCGCCAGAGAGCGTTCACGCTTGCTAACACAAACCTCCCCCCGGGCTCCGCCCGCGCGTTTCAGTGTTATCACAAAACTCAGGGCATTAATAAGACGCTCCCCATCCATTATGATCGGGGCGTCAAATACACTTGTAAGTCTCGTGCCCGCGCAAACGCGCTCACGCTTACAGGAAGCTTTTCCGCCCGGAGCGCTGCTCGCGCGTCAAAAAGTAAAAAAAGAATGTTCCCCATCCCTTATGATTGGGACATCTCACATAAATCAGCCGGTTTCGGCTTTCAGCGAGCAGCCATTGCCCGCTTTCGGCTCCGGTTCAGTTTTACAAGCCCGCAAATGGCGCCGATCTGAACCCGGAGGCCATTCGCCCCCTAGCGGCTCACATAGCTGCGTGGGAAACTATCCCAGGGATTTCAGAATGGGTGCTGAGCACAATAAAGCAGGGCTATACACTTCAACTCATTCGCCGTCCCCCGCGCTTTCGAGCCCAGACCGCGACGATAGTGAATTGGGAAGTAGCACACCTACTTCACGCAGAAATAGCAAAGCTGCTGTGCAAAGGGGCTATAGAAAAGGTACCGCCTCCTCTGAGCGAGTCAGGCTTTCACAGCCGATATTTTCACGTACCCAAGAAGGACGGAGCCTTCAGACCCATCCTAGATCTGAGACATTTGAACAAAGTGCTTGCGAAAAGACTGTAAAATGCTTACGACCAGGAAAATCCTCGCGCACGTTCGCCCGAGGGACTGGTTTATTTCTCTAGATCTGAAGGATGCCTATTTTCAGATTCAGATAATACCCCGTCACAGGCAATTTTTGAGATTCGCCTTCGACGGTCAGGTATATCAATACACCGTCCTGCCGTTCGGCCTGTCCCTAGCACCCCGTACATTTACGAAGTGCATGGACGCGGCGCTCGCCCCCTTGAGAAGTCAGGGGCTGCGAATAATGAACTATCTGGACGACTGGCTGATATTGGCACAGTCAGAGACAGAACTGCTATCTCACAGAACAGTGCTTCTCAGTCACCTGGAAAGCTTGGGTCTCACGGTCAACTGAACCAAGAGCTCATTACTGCCCAGCCAGTCAATTTCCTTTTTAGGAATAGAACTGGACTCGGTGACCATGGCGGCTCGCTTATCGACACAGCGCGCGCGCCGTGTTCGCCACCTAGCCGCATTTTTCCAGAAGGGCAGCTTTCTCCCTTTGAAAACATTTCAAAGGATGTTGGGCTGTATGGCATCAGCTGCAGCGGTGCTTCAGCTGGGCCTACTGCACATGCGCCCGCTCCAACGCTGGTTGAATGCTCGCGCGTCCCGCCGAGCCTGGGTTTCTGGCGACCAGAAAATCAGAGTGACTCAGACCTGCATAGCGGCTCTGCAGCCCTGGTTAGTAGCCGACGGGTACCAGCAGAGAGTGATGATGGGAACCATCTCTTATCGGAAAGTCATTTCGACAGACGCTTCCAACTCGGGTTGGGGCGCGCTGTTCAAGGGCAGACCGGTCTTCGGCCAGTGGTCAGACCAAGAGAAGTGTTTTTACATAAACTGTCTGGAGATGATAGCGGTTGAAGCGCTTCCTCCCGTTCATACAGGACCAACATGTTCTTGTCTGCTCGGACAATATGGCTGTGGTATCCTATGTAAACCGTCAGGGCGGTGTCAGATCCAGAAATCTCTGCAATCTGACGGAACGCCTCCTTATTTGGTCTCAGATGCACCTGCGCTCGCTGAGGGCGGCGCATGTGCCAGGCCATTTGAACGACGGCCCAGACAAACTATCCAGGGACAATGTTCCCCCAGGGGAATGGTCCCTGCACCCCCAAACGGTCCAAAAGCTGTGGCGCTTATTCGGCAAAGCGGAAGTCGACCTATTTGCGTCAAAAGACAATCACAAATGCCCGACGTTCTTCTCGAAGGACGAGGACAAGCTGGCCCAGGTTTGGCCCAGCCTCCCGCTATATGCTTTCCCTCCGGTCTCTCTGTTACCACAGGTGATCTAGAGAATCAGGGAAACGCGCCACTCGGTGCTCCTCATAGCCCCGCGTTGGGACAATCAGATTTGGTTCCCAGAACTAGCACGGCTGTCACATACAGCTCCGTGGCCGATTCCGGTGAGGGCAGATCTCCTCTCTCAGGCTCGCGGCGTGATCTGGCATCCCCATCCAGAGCGCTGGTCTCTGCACGCATGGTTGATTAACGGGTACTCGTTGCCCTGCCAGAAGGTGAGATGAACACGATCACGCAGTCTAGAGCTCCTTCCACGAGAAGGCTCTACGTGTCTAAATGGTCGGTGTCCACCGACAGAGGTCTGGACCCACAGACATGCGGGGTGGCGCATCTGCTCACCTTCCTACAAGAGCTGTTAGATAAGGGGAGGTCCCCATCCACGCTCAAAGTATACGTGGCAGCCGTGGCAGCGTTCGCAGAATCGATGCACGGCCAGTCACTGGGAAGACTGGTCATCCGCTTCCTTAGAGGAGCTAGAATGTTGAACCCGCCGCGCCCCGCGTCGGTTCCTATGTGGTATCTTTCATTGATCCTCGAGTCCCTGAAAGCTTTTCCATTTGAACCACTAGACTCCGTGGGTTTGAAATATCTATCACTAAAAACCGTCTTTCTGACTGCACTGTCGTCAGTAAAACGTGTGGGGGACCTGCATGCGCTGTCTGTCAGCACGTCGTGTCTTGGTTTCGGGCCAAATGACTCTAAAGTCATCCTCAGACCTAGACATGGCTATGTTCCTAAAGTGATGGGCACTCCATTCAGAGTGAGAGTTGCATCTGACAGCGAAAGTGATGTGAATCTCCTCTGCCCTGTCAGGGCGCTGAGATTTTACATTACGCGCTCCGCCTCCTTCAGGCGTTCAGAACAGCTTTTTGTTTCATTTGGTGGGCGCACCAAGGGTCTCGCCTCCTCGAAACAGAGCCTGTCCAGATGGATAGTGGACGCTATAGCAGCTGCTTACGCGTCAAAAGGTCTGCAGTGCCCTCTGGGCGTCAGGGCTCATTCCACGAGAGGCGTGGCCTCGTCGCGGGCATGGTCCAGTGGGATTTCTATACATGACATATGTGTAGCGGCGGGCTGGGGCTCCCCGTCTACCTTTGTCAGGTTTTATAACCTAGAAGTTCCTGCCTTGCAGGCTAAACTTTTGTCAGTTTGAGGGAGAGGTGTATTCTGCCCAGATCTTCCTGCTCAAATCACTCTCACGTGACTCAGCTCTCCTGGTTGAGCTGCACTAGTAGGGTATGTGCCATGTGCCTATACAGACCGGCGCGCTGCTCTGTATTCCCTATGTGTGCTTATGTACAAGTGATGGCCCGCGTGGCTGGCCACCTTATTTTTTCCACTTATGGGGTTCCCCTGAAAGTTTGGGGTCTCATGGTGGATGCTTGGTGCGCACGGCGTTGACAAAGTGTTCCCATAGCATAAGCTAAACTTACGCAATACTCGTTCCCTCTCTAGAGAGAATCGAGGTTACGTTAGTAACCGAGTATCGTTTTCATGCACAAAATTGATCAGCTAACCTTGCGTTTAAGTATTTTATTCTCAATTAAATTAAGCTACATCTGATTCTTGAAATCACACAATAATCTAATTAAATTATGTGAATCTTTATTGGAAGTTGAATGTTGTCTAGCATGTCATAATTTGATTTGTAGCAATGTGTTGGTTTGTTGTAACTATGCCAGTTCTTCAATATCTGTTGATGTTTCTTAATACTGTTAAGCATGAACTGTTGATATGCAAATGAACAGAGGTGTATATTTTTGGACTTGTGCTTCTCCTTTGTTTATATCGTATTAAATATACTGTTTTGCGGCTATAAGCGTGAATGAGCAAAATCAAGAGTTTGTTGATCTTTTTCCATATCTCTCTCCGTCCGAGCCGTCCTTTGTGTTTCCTGTGCCATGGGTGTTTATTGTGGGAACGCTGTGGCCTGCGAGTAGAGTTAGCTTACATGAGAATACTCGCCCACATGTTATTCTTCCCGTTCCCTGGATGTGTGCATACACACCTCCGTCATGGAGTCATATATCATCATTCACTTCATTACTTAGTCATGATTTTCCTGCACTGTTGGCCAATTCAGCAAAGGAAAGTCTCATAATTAAAGGGATATACCACTCAAAAATGAAAATTCTGTCATTATTTATTCAACCTAATGTTGTTCCAAACCTGTACGACTTTTTTCTTTTGTGGAGCATAAAGGAAGATACTTTGAGAAATGTCTATTTTTCTCTTTGTTTGTTTGTTTGTTTTTTTGTTTATACATTGGAACCAAAAAGTCAGTTACCACCAACTTTTTGAACTTTTGAACTGTATTCACTAAAAAAATCATACAAAATGTAAAATATTAAGCCGTTTTTAAAGCTGCATTCTGTAACTTTTTTGGGTTAAAAATTATGCAAAATAAATTTTTGAGCAAGTACATAATCAGCCAGTGTTCAAAATGATTGAATTTCCACAGAAAATTCGAGCATGTCTTTGCATCATTATGTCACATCTGTACACATAAAGAAGGCGTCACGGCTAGTAGGCTATATTGCGTGTGAGGATGTTGGAGGTGGAGATTTATAGCCTTTTCTCACAGCACTTGATATAATTAAACTTATCAATTTGATGGCTGATCCAAAAAGGTTCAATTGACAATCACCAGTGACAACTGTAGATTCACCTGATGTAAAATGCTTTAGACTTCGGAGTGGCAACAGAAAAAAAGAGACTGCAACCGGCCTATGCGAAAACATGAATATCAGAAGGGCATTAGATGCAGTCACACAATGCTGATGTTGTTAACATTAACAATTTGATAAAGAATAATTTGCACGGTTTGACGTGATTTGCTAAGCGATTGTTAGATTTAATCAACGCGATTTACTGCAATGCTTTTTTCCCCTTAGTTGGTCAGAACAAAAGTGGATGTTACTTGTTCAGATGACATTTTCCGGTGAAAATTCCTATGTTGGTCATACATCCAAAAAGTATAATCTGTGATTCTGAATGACAGTATCCACACCGACGCGGCGACTGACAGCTGCACATTTTCCTCAAATCATTGTGTTCATTCGCGCTGTGCCGAGCCGAGGCACAACCCACGTAAAGTTGATAATTCCGCAAATAACTGCAATTGCAGATTTCGAACAGAGATGGCGGCAAAGAAGAAAAACTACGGACTGCAGCTTTAACATAATAATAATAATGAGAAATGTTTCTTAAGCATCAAATCATCATATGTGATGCTGAAGACTGGAGTAATGATGCTGAAAATTCAGCTTTGAACACAGGAATAATTACATTTGAAAACATTTCCAAATAGAAATCAGGTATTTCAAATTGGAAGAATACTCCACAATAGTACTGTGCATGTGGTGTGCATACCTTACCAACCCTAAACTTTTTGAACGGTAGTGTATAAGTGGCAAAAAAAAAAAAACTTTTTAAATGAAATTTAAAAAACTATATTAGATGCTTGAACAGTGAAATTACGAAATCGTGCTTAAGTAGTTAAAATTGTTTGCGGGGTGTAGAGTATATTTCAGATTTAAGGAAATTCACTCATGGCCATGGATCCAGAGTTTAATATAAAAGATGAGAATCACTAGGAAGAAAATAATGGAACAGCAGTTCAGCATGAACTGATTTAATAACCGAAGCGTTCCTGCTTATCTCTCAACCAACAAATCCACTATTCACCCAGAAGGCAAAAACCTTCCCACAATGCCACTCTACTCTATAACTGTAAATAATAACCATTGTGTCATGGCCATCAGTTCAGAGAAAGCATACCTTGACAAAAATCAGGGGCAATAATGTCCGGCTGGAATACCTGAGGACGCATAGATTGTTAATTTATTACACACCTTGTACGTCGAGGTGAAAGTCTGTCATCGCTTTTAAATACAAGCGAGCTTTCTAGAGCAAAAAGGATCAGGTCTTTCTGCTGAGTCAGGGCTGGTGGCCTGCAGGCCACTGTAGCAGAGCTGTATTCATTACCTTTTATCCCTCTGAGACACAAGCTTTATTAGAGAGCGACTGACGGGTAGGGCAAGAGTTGAATCAAACGGAAATGTTGAAAGCCGGGCGCTTTATTATCAGGAGAAGAGCGGAGGAAGACAGGGCACTATATAATGAAAAACAACTTTAATGCATTTGTACATCAGATTTCTAATGCAATTGACATCTGAGAGAGAGGAAGAAGAATGTGAGAGAAACCGAAATAATTAAGGTTATGTAAAAAAAAAAAAAACACACAAAATGTAGTGTTGACACCACTTCCAACTCAACCATTCATTGTGTGCGGTGCTGCAGCTTGCCTGCACTGACCTTGGCATTTCACTTGGATTTATGGGTCAGCGTAAGCCTTTGACCAGTCATATTTCACTCTGTTAACACACCAGCAAAGCATGACTGAACACAGTTGTGTCTTGTCATTTGTTTTGGTTATGAGTAGTATGGACTACTTCTATGGTGTTTATGTGGTGTTTTAACTGCACAGAAAGAGCATTTATACTCCCTTTTTGTCTTTTGTGGAAGGAATGTCAAATGTGTTTGAAATGACATGCGGGAAAGGAATTGATATCCATTCATCTCAATTCATTTTTGAGAGCTTAAATCTACTGAATGGGCTACCTTCCCCTCCTCTTTTTTCTTTGTAGGCTTGCGCTCTTCTGTGTTTAGACAAGCTGTTCATTATGCGTGTAATAGTGATTGTATGTAATCAAGTAAACGTAATAGGTGTGGGAGTAATTAAGTATCTTCAATAGTTTGAAAGAGGGTTAATGAGACCTCTTCAGCTTCCTCAGTGGTGGACGAAGTACACATACCATGTACTTGAGTAAAAGTAAAGATACTCAAGGTAAAATATTACCCAAGTAAAAGTAGAAGTGCTGCCTTTAAACATTCACTTGAGTAAAAGTACAAAGGTATTTGCCTTCAAATGCACTTAAGTATCCAAGTACTTTGATTTTTTTATGGCTATAATGTCCTATCATAATTTGTCACAAGACTCTTG
>CM060638.1:9856702-9961702 GCA_030578275.1 Meda fulgida | reverse complement strand
ACATTGTAATGAGCAACATTTATCTATTAACTATTTCCCTGCTAGCGTTTTTGAAGAAAGTTGCCAGCCCCCAGAATATTTTGTTGTATGAACATCTGAATATGCAATATATCAAAAGAAAGAAAACGTGAGCAAGTTTCATTTAAAAAAGCAACATTTTGAGGAAAAATCTGAGAATATCGTTTTTTTGTCACAGACTACATTCAGATCGGGTTCAGAGAGATGATCGAGTCCATCAACACCCCTAATGCACACAGTCCTATAGCACGTCCCGGGTCTACATTTCATTCATTAACATTTGGCAGTTTTGATTTATGTGCTGTTTAATGTTGATGATTACGTTATTTTGCATGTTCATCTGCTTACATATGTAATTGTTTGTTTCTGCTTCTTCTTCGCACGTCTTTTGATCATGAGATTCAGTACTCTTTCAGAAGATATTGCATAGCGCCCCCAACCGTATAACAGTGAAAACACAGAAAGCCGTAATTTCCGTCAATGGCGGGGAAAGATTTAAAAAGAAACCTAAATGCAGCATAGTCAATACTCAAATATAGTTAAGATGGTAGTGTTGCTTCTTTTAGCTAGCTACTCCCTGACACTGCCTGTGTTGGTTTTGCATGCAGCTTTAAAATCACACAGGCTCTGGGTGTGTTGAGTTTATGGAACGTATCTGTGAACCACACCAGCATCTGAGACTTATTTTCAGAATAACCTGTATTCCTGTTTTAATCACCATCGGGACACCACAGGATCACTGATTTGAATTAGAGTGTTGTGGTGAAATATCAGAGTAAGTGCTGACAGAACCGTATAGTCACGCTAAGGTGTGGTGTGGTCTTTCCCCAGAGCGCCGTCGTCCTGAGGTTACACGGCTTGTTTTTGTGAACAGGTGAACCACTCCAGGAATAATACTCAGAGAGGTGTGCGTCTTTTTCCATGAGGGACAGTGATGTTGTTATTCTCATTAGTATTGTAGGTTTTGCTCCAGACGGTGGGCATGAGAAATATTCCAGCGCAACGGTACATGGCAACATCTAATTCACAGAAAATGGATTCCCTCAATCCTGAACACACACACACACACACACACACACACACACACACACACACACACACACACACACACACACACACACACACACACACACACACACACACACACACAGAGTTTATATAACCAGTAGAAACCGCTGTGCTTCCCTGTTACTTTTCTAAATGGATCCACTTGCTCTGGGCATGTGGAAGGTGTTTTACTTGAAGTCTGGAATTTATAATGAGTCTTTCCCCCTTACTGGGGCATTGTTACTGAGTTATGGCAATTTGGAACCCATTTTTCTATTCAGAGGGTTTAGAGAGGGAGGTTCAGACTAACATGGTTTGTCTTCAGTGGCGCTGGGTAAAGAATAATTGTGTGATTTTGAAACACATTTTTGGCTCTTCTTCACAAAAGTTGCCAAGGCAGAAATAAAGAAAAAAGAAAAACGTATAAAAGACTATGATTTGTTATTGAGTTGGCAGTGTATTTTCAGTCATATATGGGTTCGGTGTAAGTATTTAAAAAGTTTACAGACAAGTATTTCTTCCTTGGAATAAAAAAAATATAAATGGTAATTATTAGGGATGTCCCGATCAGGTTTTTTTGCCCTCAAGTCAGAGCAGGCCCGGTTCTACGGGGGTGCTAAGCACCCTCAAACAAAAGTGAAAGCACCCTCAGATGAAATTATTAATAGCACACATGTAAACGAGATTTCGCCGACAATAGAATCACAGACGGATTTCACACACATACAAAATAAATCCATTAACACGATTTTTCAAATCAGAATTTATTTAATTATGCTTTCATGTTTAATGCATGTGATTGGTTGTGTCCTTTGCGATCGTGATACGCATAGGTGAAGCTGTCTCTTAAATTGCCCACTTTGCTTGCGTGTGTGCGTCCCGCTCAGGAAATTAGTTCGCTGACTTTCTTAGACGGGGCTTTAGGTAGTCTAAAAATATGAATTGTCCATTTTTCATCATGGACATAAGATATCGGCTCAAGAAAGCTCAAACCTCTAGTACATCACAAGATGAAATGACACCGCCTGCCGATGACAGCAGCGAACCCCGCCCTACAACCTCACTCTCACCGCTGGACACCCCTGCAAACACCGGCGACAAACCTAGTGTCGCGGCCGATGGCTCCGCCGCCGATTGACCTTAATCTTTAAATCAGCTGTTTCGTTCAAAAGGACTGATTCATTATCGTCAGAAACTAAATGTTTAAAATGTAAGTTACTTATATTAACTTCAACTCGTACAGGGCATTCCCCCCTATTTTGAATTTTGACCATTCTAACTGCATTTAAACCATGCAGTAAATCACTCTAAATGCATCCCCGGTCTCCTTACTATTTTCAGACTGATGACGATTGGGAGCCATCTCCTATGTTTATGTAAGCAGTAAGCACCCTCACCATTTTCAGAAGCACCCTCAGTGATTTGGTTCTAGAACCGGGCCTGAGTCAGAGTCCGAGTCATTTGATTTTGAGTATCTAATGATACCGAGTCCCGATCCGATACTTACATAATACACAAAAAAAGAATAAAGAAGAGAGAAAAAACAGATCCAGGATGTTCCTTATTTTTTAATTAATTCACCTTATTTTAACATTGAACAACTGTGTTAACAAACAGAGCACTTCTGTGAGGTAGCTTGAACAATCAAGTAATACATAACATAAAATCTTCACTTTTGGACTTTAGTGCAACAGTAAATATAGAAAAAGTCTAATATAAAAACAAATAGCACCTCAACTTAAAATACCCGGCAGGCATGTAAACAAAAAATAAAAATGTTTTAAAAGTGTATAAAAAAATAATGAGAATATATATACATTAGGGGTGTAACAGTTCACAAAGTTTGCGATTCGGTTCGATACGATACAGGAAAAAGAAAGAAATGCCAGAGAAATTTCCTATTTATTAAAAGAAAACTATTTTAAAATAAGTTTGAGTTTTCCTACATCTTGAAACTCTCAGGTTTATAAATGGGGGTAATCGTTGAAGGATGAACAAATAATATTTTGGTAATCACATTAAAAATAACATTTAAATATATATTTATATAATATTTGAGTTTTGAAGTGCAACATTAAATCCATGTTCATTCACGGCACAATGTTTCTCCTGGTTCCCGCGTCAGCGCTGTTTGATCTAATAGAGATCTACGGTTAATAACGGAGAAATGTGAATGCTTCTCACTAGATCTCGCAGCAATGTTATTACTTCAGTGGCGAAATCAAATGTTTTCTTCACTGGATCTCTTAGCACAGTGTCGCTTGATCTTGCACTGCACAGCCTCTACACTGGCCATTATTAATAATCAAAGGAGATATAGGTGTGTTATCCAATCATTAATGGCAAGGAAAGCCCCTTATACTTGGAGATGCACATATGAGGTGTTTCTGGGTGTTTCTCCTTCAGATTTGCTTCAAGGTCTTGATTGTGGCATTTCTTTGTTGTTTAGAATCCAGTATTCCTGTAATTCTTTTGTCTTTTATGAATTTAATAAAGAACTCTGTCTCGTCTTCTGTCCAAACATACAGCGTCATCTTTAAAGAATGATCGCCTTTTACGTACACCTGGTCAGGGGCGCCATGCAAGCCAAAATTCTGGGGGGGGCACAATCTGAGACGTTGCAGTTGTTTTCTGACGGGTGATATGGATCATGTTAGGAGGGGTCAGGGGGTTTCTCCACCTGAACATTTTTAAATTCTGGCTGCTAAACATACCCTTTCAATGCAGTTTGGGAGGGACAGAAATACCTTAACGGAGCTAGCAGCAACCCTCTTCTGAGGACTAAGTTAAAGTATCTATTTTGTAAGTTTATGTAAAAGACAGGTTGATGAAAGAACTGTAAGCTCAAATTCAAAAGCTTTTGAAGTCTACTTCATTAAAAGCATGTTTACACACACACTTACTGTACACTTAGGCCTACTACACATGATTTTAAAAACAGTACCATTGCAGTTTTTATGTTATGATTTTAAATTGGTATGTGACCTACAGTAAGAGCGATCTTACATTAAAGGTACAGATAGGTGCTGAGGTCTGACTTTGTGGTGCTCTGAAATTAAGTTATTTTAATATTAATATGTGATGAAGAGAAACATCAAGTCGATGCCTTGATAACGTTAGGTTGGATTTTGCAGTTAGCCTACAACTAATTTAACACCCTCGTTTCTATGAAACTAAAAACAATTGAACCAGCTCTAGACTTTGAAACAAGACAAAACAGAACAGATGTTTCAAAACCGATCAGATAACGTTACTATGGCTTATTGGCTTTGTATGTAACGTTTGCCAACTAGTTTACAGTTAGACTAGGCTAGCTATCGATAACGTTACACTGACACAACTTAACTTAATGCTCGTAATTCGCAGCTAATATCAAATCCATAACTTTTTGATCAAGTTAAAAATTTCCAGGTCAACCACAAATAATCCCACTGCCTTTTAATATCATCCGATAACTAATTCAATGCCGATTTGTTGCTTTTATCACTTACCACTTCAAGACCATCTGTAAAACATTGCCAGCTCAACGTGCGAGACGATTGAGTTGCTTGAACATACACAGCAAAGATTCTAGAGCGCTCTAGATTTGATTTACACAGACACCATAGTAGGAAAAAGGGGCGGGCTGATGCTGACCGATTTATTACACATCCAGAAGAATACATTTGAGTCGTTATAGGCTCTGGTAATTATGGAGCATAATAGGAATAAAGTTGTGACAAAAAAAATATCAGGGAGGAAAAATCTGAGGGGGCACTTTGAATGGGCATGACGCCACTGCACCTGGTGACCTGTAAATGCGCAAAAACTGTTACTATCAAAAGTATTCACACTATTTTGATCGCTTCTAGACATCGTTTATATCTACAGTATTAACTTTTATCCAAGTACTTCTATGATCATTTGAATTTCTTTAACACAGAAATAATGAAACTGTGTGTTTGAAAAGACTGTTTGTGAAGCTGTTTCATACTTGTACACAGGGCTTGACAAATGCGGGTGGATTTCAGCAGTGGCGTGTCACTCCTACTAGCCACTTTGGCGGGCTGAATTTTATATAGGCCTAATAAAAAAAATTAAATTGTAGTCCTTTTAAAAAGGCATCTGAAATAATAAACTAAGTACAATCTAGTGTTGTCAAAAATTTTTCGATACATATTGATACTGAAACTCTTCCGCAGAATGCACCAGCAACACGTCCTCCCTCTTTAATCTGTCCGATAGCGAGTTGACACCATGGCTGACACACTATACAGTCTATGGTTGACACACAAACCCTTTACTCACTCGTTTAATTTGCTCCGGATGAATATTGTTGGTGTTACAGGGTAAGGGATTGCGCAGATTGAGCTTAATTGTACTCATTCCAGCTCTAAAATAAAGTCAAAATTATGAGATATAAACATGTCTATAAAGGTCATGTCTAAATAATTTTAGTTATCAACAACATGCTGCAATGCTGTGGATGGATCTTAAGTTGTATTGAACCCGAAACGTCCCTTTGAGGGGATGGTCTGTTCTCGCACCACTGAGTGGCACTGATCCAGCCAACAGGACCATCAAATGCTCTGTTATCCCAGCAGGGAAACAGTGATTGCCTGCTTCGATTGACAGCTTCTCTACAGTATGTTTCTGCCTTTTTGCACTTTTTTCCCCCTTTTTTTTTCAGCTCAAAAATACCTGTTCACTTTCCACTTTCATCAGTGATATATAAAAAATTGCAGATACAGATAAGCTGGCAATGATGATAAGCGATAACTAATCAATGGCCTATTCAAATTCTATACTATTTTATCTGAAAACATAAATGTACAGAATGAACAATGGATATTTTTTTTTTTACATTTACTAAAAGCATTTTAGGATTATTTAGATAGTATTAAAGGGATAGTTCACCCAAAAATGAAAATTAGCCCATGATCTACTCACCCTGAAGCCATAGGTGTATATGACATTCTTCTTTCAGACTAATACAATCTGAGTTATATTAAAAACTGTACTGGCTCTTCCAAGCTTTATAATGGGAGTGAATGGGTTTTAGCTTTTGGAAGTCCATCAAAATGCATCCATCAATGAAAAGTGCTCCACGCGGCTCTGGCGGGTAAATAAAGGCCTTCTGAAGTGAAGCGATGCCTTCGTGTAAGAAAAATATCTATTTTTAAAACTTTAGCGATTAAAATAAGTAGCTTCCGGCAGACAACCGTACGCAGCGATTTACCGTGAAAGAGTAACACTTGACCTGAGACACAACGTAATGATGAACACGGTTGCCCAGCCGTTTGTTTGAACCTCGAGAGGCGTCAAAGCTTGCGCTACTCCTACATCCTACGTCATTCATCATCAAGTGTTACTCTTTTGGCCTAAGTCGACTTGTGTAGACCGTCATTTTTATTCATTTTTTATATTTATATTAAGCTTTGTTTTTTTGTTGTTTTTTCCATTTTAGTTATAGTACTTTTAGTACTTCCAACTTATTTTATTTCAATTAGTTGCCAAGGAAAAAATTAATGTTTATTTTTTTTTACTTTTTTTTTGTTGTAGTTGACAATAGCGACAGAATTTACCAGTGTTATTAAATTATTTGTATTTAATCTATATAAGTATATACATATATGAATAGTGAATATTCCAGTTCTTCTTATGAGGGTGAGTAATTGATGACAGGATTTTCATCATCTGTCTCAAGGCCTGTGGTTTTTAGTTGTTTTTTTCTCATTGCACGATTAGTCAAAAATAGCTCACTTAAAGGCTGTTGTTCTCTCTTTTTTTTAACTATGCTTATTTTGAATTTGGGTGTAAGCACACATATGAACGTGTGGAATCATCCTCATTTAGGAAGTCACAAGAAGTAGAGAGAATTAAAAACAGACAGAGAGACAAAGACAAAAAAAAAGCTATAGTACGTTGTCGCCTACATGCATGACTCGGGGTGTTATCATGGAGTCTGTTTCACACGTTGAGTTTGTTCTTGCTTTCAAGGCTGCTAGCTGCTCTCACCTCATGCATTATGCATGTAGCCGGACGCTGTTAGACAGGGAACGTGGCAGTAAATGTGATTCAATGAGTTTGTGTGATTCAGTGAGTTCGCCACAGGCACATTTCTGTATGTCAGATTCCTTTGGGTACCGCTTTCCTTTCAGGTATACGAGTCCATTTTTGGTGTTAATGGACAGGAAAGTGGACGCTGGCTCAAGATCGGAATTTTAGAGCTGTTAAGTAATATTTCACGGATCTTATTTGCCACGTAAGTGGATAAAAAGTGATGTTGGAGCTCTAGGGTTGATTCGCCCTCTACAAATCAAATAGCTCAGATACATTGGGCGCATAAAGATGTTTGAATGGCTGTCTGGGGATTGTTGTATAAAATATAGCTGTAATGCAACCCACAATAGGATAGCTGAAAATTGATGTGTGTGTGTGTGTGTGTGAGAGAGATATTTTATTCTCATTAGTCTATTGGGTAGCAGATGGTCTGACATTTGTCTGTTACTTGCAAATCAGCACAGATGTTCAACACACAATTAACTCCCAACAATAATACTCCAAAATACATTGGCTACATCATAATTGCAGAAATTCATCACCAGTATAATGTGTGGCATAATCAAAGATCTGAATCTTTTGTTTTGTATGTTTTGTATAATTTGTATTATAATGTGGACGCGAACAATACCTTTAAATTATGCGGCTGGTTGAGTAAGTGTGCTATTAGTTTATTTTTTTTAATGATTGGCTCATGGATTTTCTCCAGGCAAACAAAAAAAATCACACAGACGTATACCCGAATTAATATTTAAGGTATGTTTACATAGCAGCAATGTACTAATATGGAAATGTTTTTAATTTGTGTTTTTTTGTGTACAAATGACAAGTAGTTGATATCGTCACTTTGTAAAGAAACACTACACTATAGGCTGAACACGTAATATGAACATGCAAATGACATCACCATTTTCAAATTCGTCTTTTTGTCGATTAAACTGAGACGATAACGGTATTTGCATTTTCAGGCCCCCAAAACGCTGTTGTCGCGTAAATGAACGGCAAACCTGGATAAAAAGTTCTCATTTCTAAAGATTTATTATTATTGTCTTAATAGATTCATTTTAATTATGTGAATTTTAGATCACATTACCAATGCTGATAGACGATAATATCCAATATCAACCAATAATTGATATGTTACTGATATATGCATCCTTAATGCCAATGGATGTCTTTGTGACATGATCTAAGGGTGGGCAGCACACTGTATACAGAAACTGAATTTTCATATTAGGCAAATTGAAAAAACTGTTTTACTTCACCTGCCATATAATACCTATGGAGACCTTTATTATAGCATATATTCATTTTTCTGTGAGAGAGTGGTGACAAAAAAAATAGAAGGAGAGTGTAGGAAGAGAGCGAAAGCGACAGAATTAATGAAAGTCTGTCACCTCATCATATGCAGAGTTCACTAAGACCTACTTCTGCACATAAAGATGCTTCCTCTCTCCCTGTTCTGTCATCATTAAACTCCATCCTACAGTAGGGCTGGAGAGGTGAAGATGTGTGTGTGTGGCTTCACTGCTTCCCCTGGATGTGTGGATTAACTAGCCACTGCAACATGACTTCCTAGTTTGTGTGCGTGTGCTTGTCTTTGTGTGACTTTCCCTGCCTCTGTCTGAGCGTGTGCGTGTCCTTGCCTTTCCTCCGTGTGTCCTGTTTGATTTATCCTCGGTGGAGGGGCTTTGATGACTCCCTTCTGATCTACTTGGTTGAAAAATAAGAGAAATTGCGCCATTGCTCTTTATACTCGAGTAAAAGAGAGGGAAAATGGGCCACAGGGGAAACTGTGCCCATGTACACACACACACACACACACACACACACACACACACACACACACACACACACACACACACACACTGTTCAGGGCCGATCATGTGTGCTTTACTGCTGTTGTTGAAACTCATTTACTAATGTATGTTTCATCCTTAATGCATTGATGGAATGTATTTTGTATCCGCATCCCTATTAAAATGCATATGATGGGATTCCAGACTCCTGTGTATAGAAATGTAGGCTGGATACAGAATGTGTTCATTTAGTCTCAAGACCTCTTCTAACTTTCCAAGCATTAGTTACATCAGCAGTGGTGGTTTTACTTCACCTTGTGCGCTAGATGAGATCAGACTGCTCAGGAACCTCAATGATGATCTCAAATAGATGTTTATTTAATGAGAGTGGTGGTCTGAATGTTGTTAGTGCCATGCTGTGCTGTTTGAGCTACAGGAACACCATATAATACCTATGCCAGGGTGCCAGTATGAATAAACCAAAGGTGCACAACTGAAACCATCATATCTTTCTACATAGAGCATTATTTTACATTACCTATATTATGTTATTGTCCCTATGAGGGTTCATTAGATATTGTGTAATTGTATCTTTTAGAGTGTGCAACAACAGTTGTGATATCTATATTGTGAACAAATAACTTTGTATGTGTATGTACTGTATATGTATGTATATATATATATATATGAAAAGTCTCAAACTGGTTTTATACAGCAAGTCAATTGTTCAGAAGAGTTTTTAGGAACACCTCACTGAATCGTGAATCATGTCCATTTCAAATGTCCAAATCATGTCCATTTTTGAATTTGCAACCATTACTTGTAATTAAAGAAATATATTCACAGAATATGCTAGTATGCTGCTGAAAGTTGACACAGTTAAGCCTTCACAGACAGGCTCAAATTCCACAGACAGACTTTCTGTTCTGGGAAAATAGAGGAGAAATATTGATGACTCATCC
This sequence comes from Meda fulgida, assembly GCA_030578275.1. Taxonomy (NCBI): domain Eukaryota; kingdom Metazoa; phylum Chordata; class Actinopteri; order Cypriniformes; family Leuciscidae; genus Meda; species Meda fulgida. Next base: position 9,951,834 of record CM060638.1, on the reverse strand, counting down.
TGCTCTACAAAGTTTTTTGTTCAATCATATTCCCTCTATAATGAGAGCGCATTGCTCTGTGAAATAGCCCTTATACTCAAGAGAAACAAGCGCACAGCCAACTTTACAATTCTGTGTTTGAACTTCTGTTTTTGCGGTAACTGTATATTTCTATTGCATCGCAGTCGAAGAGTAATTTGCTGGTGAAGTAGATTTACTTATTTTAGAGTTAACGAAAGTTAAAGACTGTAAGGACAGTGAGTGACATGTTGAAACCATAATCAACACAATATTTGACTTTCTTCAATCAGGCAAAAATATTCTTTCGAAACAACACAATCAATCGCCAATCATATTCATTCTGGATGCTTATGCAGATGCTAACTTTCAATGTTGTGTTTTCATTTCTCCTCAGTGTACGTATATGGTTTGTGCATCTCCACTGGTGTCTGGAGAAGAAATCATCTCATCTTTGTTAGGTAAGCAATCAAAGACTCTTCTCCGTTGAGTTGTGGTCTCCTGTCTAGTATAGTCTCTAATGACTTGTAAGGCAGCTGTGGGGCGTCCGAGGTCTACTTTTCTCGCTCATTGATGACCCTTGTTGTGTCTTCGGGCTGTTGCCTGGATACTAGCGCCGTAGAGGTGGCCTTGACCGTGAGGGAAATGAAATGGCCAGTGATATCGGGAGACAAGCTTCAAAGCCTCCAGGGCCCAATCTGACGAGTGTAAACAACTTTCTCATAAACATGAAAAACGTCTCGTCATCACAAAACCCTCCTCTACTTCTAAGTGACAAAATTAGGCACAAACAAAGCTCTGAGTCTTGTGCAGAATCCAGACCATGATCATAGCGATGAGCTGGAGATGTTGTATTGGTTGAAAGGGACTAGGTATATTTAGCACTGAAGTGCTTCACTGCAGTATTTCACCAAGTCACACTTGCATATAATCAAATAGAGAAAAATGATTTTATATTTGTATATTTAGTTGTAGTTATTTGTAGATATTTCTATAGCATCGCTTTAGAAGAGTAATTAGCTGGTGAAATGGATTTACTTATTGTAGAGTAAACGAAAGTTATGAGCATTGCAATGTTTGAAGTGGATGTAATAACAAATGTCAGTGTACTGGGAAGATTTTAAATCAGAAATCTGTAAGATCTTACCTTCATGCTGTGGAAACACAAACTGGGAGACAGAACACAACAAGCGCAGCTCTGAAAAGGGACGGGACAACACAAGGTTTATGAAAAGTAGAAATTCATAGCAGGCTTATAACTAAAGTTTATCGGCTGTTTAAAAACAACAACAACAAAAGATGAGCCCTTCAGCATGTCCTGCCCAAACTTCCTTCTTTTAAGCAGTGCAGAGAATTCAGTGATAGCAGGTGAAAGTTATCAAGGGATTTACTGTACGGATTACTTATCTGTTTTTTTCTCACTCCTGTTACTGTATTTATCTATCTCGCTTAGTTTGTTTCACACATACACGCACATCTGAGTCAGATGGCTGTGAGAAACGCAATCTTTTACCAAAGTTGCCCTCAGACTCAGAGGGAATCAGTGTGAATCGTAAAGTGAGAAGAACCATCTTTACTTTAAAACCAAATGTATATTCATTGCGTAGGTTGGTGACCTGATGTCTCATAAAGTAGGAGGCCTGTGAATTGCTTTAGGCGCACATCACACACTGAATTCGACAGAAAACATGTTGAAAATAGTTCTCCAATAACCATTTTTGAATTTTTGCTCATTATTAATTGAAATAATCAGCGCAGTAGCCCAGAAATCATTTTTTGCATCGAGACACTGTCGGTTTGAAATCACCATGCGAGCCTGCTTATCTGAACTACACGGCAACCCTTGCGCAGTGTGTAATTTCAGCACAGCTAATAGCTTGACATCTTCTCTAGAAGATCAACACAGATGTGGGCTTGTGTACATGGTTGCCTAAACCCTAATTACCATAATTACATGTATGAGGCACAGTTGCGGTTCAATTGTACAACAACCAGTGTAAATGGATGGGAAAATACTGGCTATTTGTTTTAATTCCCTCTTTTAAGATGCTTGCGTTTCTTGAACGGATGGCTGCACAAATCTTCGCCTCTAGTATTAGACCAAAGCCATTATTCAGCCATTAGTCTAAAAGAGATAACCTCTGCTCTTTGTTTCTCCTCTATGCAAACCTTTGCAGAAAAATGGAGGGATCTTTTTGACAAGGCTGTGTATTACGTCCAATCAGATTGGTTTGAAGGAAGCTGTTCAAAACGGCAAACCATCTGTTCATTCAGATCTTAGCGTAATCATCATTTTTTTTATCTTATTCTGAAGCAGAGGGGAGATAAAGAAAAAGAGAGAAAAATAAATCACTCCATCCGTTTGCTCATAGCCTCCCCCTTCTGCATTATTAAATATCAGACCATCTGGTAATATTGATTCTTTATTAAAACAATACATCCCCTAAAGTTAATTGATCGTTAATAATCAGAATATGGTGGGTTTTGTGGTTTAATTCATAAAATTGCATGGCACACTGCACTCTGCGTTCTCACATATGATAATCCCCATCAGATCTCTGCGGCCGTTATATAAATGTCATAATCTCTTTCATAGTTTATGAAAGCAAACGGAGGTTGGCCGGATGCCCTATGGGCTGTTCTGAAACACAGGTTATGAAATTCCAAAAGCCAGTAAGTTTTACAAAGAAGAGAAAACAGACATCTGCCGATGAATTCAGGTGCTTTGGAGTTGAGAGTTGCGTTGGTCCGGTTTTTGAGCATATCTGGATTTATGTCAAGTGTCTGCCCTCCAAGGTGGTGGCGAGGTAAAGAAACTGAGGAGGAAGAAAGAGAAAAACAAGGGAAGTGGTAGGAAGTCGCTTGAATGACAGGAAGAACTTGAACCGTGTTGCACACCCTGGTAAAGACATCCATCAAAAGATTTAATGCTGTGCTGTTGTTATTCCTGTCATTGTTTTCTTTTACATAATTTATCATAAGTCATGTTTAGCCCTGTAATAGAAGTGACCTTCCCTCAAAACCACAGGGACGTGGAAACAATAGCCTTTTTTATTTCATGGACATTCTTGTTTAGTGGGAAACAAACCTACGTATTCAGGTGAAGATCTATATAAAGCAGCTTGCTCCCTGACCGACCCTTATTTCCACCTCAGAGAGGTGGTCTGTTTAATTCTTTGATGTTTTTGTCTATCTTTATCTGTTGACAGAAAAGCTGATTTCACCATTTCAATCAATCATTCATCCACTATCCCTGCTGATAAAATATAGACAGAGAGCGAGAGCGAGAGTCATTGATTTTGTCACCTAACTCATTCTTAATGATTTGTAAGTGGGAGACACTAAGCTTTGTCAATAAAAGGCCACACACTGTTCCAGAAATGCCACCGTGGCAACATTCTAGATGATTACCGTGAATCTGTCCCTGCAAAAATGCATTATGGATCAGCCATGTGAGGCTTAATCCTTCTCATGTGTCTCCAGTGTTTGGCAGTTAGTTTAACTACATTTCTCTGTAGTAAGGTGGTAGTGTTGTTGTTTTTGAAACTATGTAGCTTTTCAATTTAGCAATTTGGATGATTTTTGAGTCAATTCATTCATTTGAATAATTTTTCAATGCATTTGTCACTGGTTATGGTGGTGCCAATGTAGGCATGATATGGGCTTGAGATATGGGCCCTACATGGGTTTGTCTATGGTTTTATGTCGACCCTATTTGCAATAGTCCCAGGATGGGCCCTACATGGGTTTGTCTATGGGTTTCATGTTGGCCCTATCTGACAAAGTCCCAGTATGGGCCTTACATAGGTTTGTCTATGGGTTCCACGTGGCCCTATCTGAAATAGCCCCATGATGGGCCCTGCATGGGTTTGTCCATTGGCTCCATGTCGGCCCTATCTAAATTAGCCCCAGTATGGGCCCTAAATGGCTTTATCCATGGGTTCTGTGTTGGCCCTATCTGAATTAGCCCATTAGTATGGGCTTAACATTGCTTCTTTTCTCTGGTACTGCAGGTGATTAGATTCAATGTCCCAGTTACTGTAACAACAGTCATCTTAATACAGTCTAATGATGCTACTTAACCACTTACACGCATCTGACAGAGTATAGCGAGGGGTGATGGCAGGGCCTGACGACATATGGCAAGTTCTAGACTCTGTGTGTTGGTCTTTTTTGTGTCTCGCCTTGTGTGTGCGCAGTGCCAATTAAGTTTGCAATATTTATTTAACATATTCTTCTTAGACTGTTCTGTTCTTACGAGAGAAAGAAAGAATGAGAAAACCGAGGCAGGGGAAGGTAGAGAGGGCTGCATAAGCAGAATATGCACTCTGTTGTCAAGGTACTAAATATAAGCCTTTCAAGTGTCTGTGAGTATGTGGGTGTTCATGAGTGTATATGCTCGCCGGCAAAAAAAACTCCCACAAACCCCTTCTTTTACTCTCCTGCTGATAACATAATTGTTTAATAGATTTAAGTAGCGATAAAGGGTCTCGACTGCAGGCTAACGAAGTAGCAAGGAACTTCAGTTAAGTGCCTGTAATCTTCTATGCCTGTTGCAGGAAATGCTAACCTCATCAGAGATTGCACAGATAGGTGTGGGCTACTGTAATGGGTTGCTGATAGGCTGAGTTTAGCAGTGTGTGTGGGAGTTGGAAAACATTTTTAAATGCAAGGTTACCGTGTCCATGAATCAATTAACATGTTTATGCTAAGTGTGAACTTTTAAGCTTGCTTGATTAGTGTGGAACCAATGTTGTTGTTTTATAATGTAGCAAGAACGGTTTTGAAATAACTTGCGATTTGCCCAATAATGGTGCTGCGTGTTTGTAATGTGTTTTCAATAAGTGTGACCACTTGTTTTATTGAGAAATGTTGTGAGGTGTGATGAAATCAGAATTTAAAATTTTCTCAAAAGGTATGTGTGGCGAACAGGACGGCCGAGGGACGTGAGAGAACGGCGCGAGGCCGGTGGTGCGATTGCTAATGAGCAACACATGTGAGGCACACCGGTCTCGCATCTCTCACGGAGGAGCGGAAGCATAAAGGAGGAGCGACGACGTTGATGATCGAGAGAGGAACAGGCCTGTATTTTAGTTGTGTTTTGTTTTTGTATTTTACTTTAGTTATATTTATTTTCGGTAGCCAGCAGTCGTCCGCGAGGGGCTGCTGGCGGTATTTTCGTTTGTTTGTTTTATTTTAAATAAATTATATTTTGATTCTTCGCCGGTTCCCGCCTCCTTCTTCCCTGAACATTGCTACACTGGTGCCTAAACCCGGGAAGAGGGAGGAACGCGCTGTCAGAGAGTCCTCGCCGGCGTGGGGAATCCGCGGTGCCATCGAGCATGGTGCGCGAGTCGCCGCCGCTCGCCGTGGGCCGGAGCCTGCTGCCATCCGCCGAGCGAGGGGAGGAGCAGGGAGCGGGGGACTCGCGGCCACGGACGCTCGAGGCGGGGCGCTGGAGTGAGTTGCCGGTGGGACGGTCGAGCTCGCTGCCGGCCGCCTGGGTATTGGAGGGGCGGCTGCCATCCGGGAGGGAGAGGAGGAGTCGCCGCCGCTCGCCGTGGGCCGGAGCCTGCTGCCGTCCACCAGTGAAGGGGAGGAGCAGGGAGCGGGGGACTCCTGCCGTCTGCCCAAGGCACCCGAGGAGCCGTCGCCGTCCACCGGGCGGCGGAGGAGCGTCGAGCCGTCCACCGAGGGCTACCCAGCGTCACCGGAAGGCACCGCGGAGGAGATCGCCAGCTGGTGGGGGACCAGATGGCAGCGCGTTGTGGGAAACGGACCAATTTTTTTTTCCTCTCTCCCCTCTCTCGATCTGTCGCTCCTCATGCTTCCGTCTCCGTTTCCCTCGGTTTGTCTGTCCATACTCCCCAGGGATCGCCGCCGCCGGGGGGGGGAGTAGGCACAGGCTCGTGGGTACCCCCCGGCCTGTGAGGGGCGATGGGGGTATGTGGCAAACAGGACGGCCGAGGGACGTGAGAGAACGGCGCGAGGCCGGTGGTGCGATTGCTAATGAGCAACACATGTGAGGCACACCGGTCTCGCATCTCTCACGGAGGAGCGGAAGCATAAAGGAGGAGCGACGACGTTGATGATCGAGAGAGGAACAGGCCTGTATTTTAGTTGTTTTGTTTTTGTATTTTATTTTAGCCAGCAGTCGTCCGCGAGGGGCTGCTGGCAGTTCCTTATGTTTATTTTCGGTAGCCAGCAGTCGTCCGCGAGGGGCTGCTGGTGGTATTTTGGTTGTTTGTTTTATTTTAAATAAATTATATTTTGATTGTTCGCCGGTTCCCGCCTCCTTCTTCCCTGAACATTGCTACAGTATGGTTGCCATTTTTTGCATTGGATCATTGCAGAATTATATTGTCTAACATGTTGTTAGTATTTCATAACAATGTTGTTCTCTATTCTGCAGCATTTACATAGCCAGACATTTTTCTTTAATGTGCAGTGCTAAAAATACGGCTCCAGTAACATACAGCTCAACTCAAACGCACTTCCCATTGCTGTGCTGAGCTGTTTGAGGTGGACTTTGCTAGATTCGGCCAAATTGCATCCCTTTAGGTCTTTTTCCTCAGTTCCATTGCTTTCGCTTACATTCGTCACATCATTTATTTTTCATCATAATGCCTCTGTTCTCCCTCTTAACTGGAAATATTGACAGATGGATGGATGAAGTGCTGAAAGAATTTGCGGGTGAGCAAATGGATGTGTGGAGGAAACGGTACGTGTGCACATGAGCAGCCGAGTGTGTTGTGTTTCCCTGTATTTCACACTTACATCTTTGAATATAATTCCACAAAATGAGAGCAAAAGAGAAAGCTTCAGAATAATATTTTGAGGAAGACATCTCAGGATGGGAAGTTATAGAGAGAGAGATGTGGAAATATTCACTCATGTTATATCTTGGATGGATGGATGGATGAATGGATGGATGGATGGATGGTTGGTTGGTTGGTTGGTTAGTTGGTTGGTTGGTTGGTTGGTTGGTTGGTTGGTTGGTTGGATGGATGGATGGATGGATGGATGGATGGATGGATGGATGGATGGATAGAGAGACAGACAGATATTTTACACTTGTTTTATCCCGCTTTTCATACACTCGCAGAAGCACATATGGAATGGAAAGGAAAAGTGTGCAAAATTATTCTGATGGGCTGCTAAAAAACCGAGACCTTTAAATTGCCATTTGAAGTGCTCTCTTGCCATCCAGGAGAGAGTGATTGTGAAATCTAAGCATTCAACTGACCCAAAGCATAACGGCACGGCGGAGAATGAGATGTAATTATGGCTGGGCAATTTGCCGTGGTTAATGTGGGCCTCGGGCACAGGGGTGAGGGAGAGAGGGATGATGGGTAACAGGATGTGATCATAGCTTTGTGTCATGCAGGGGTCATAGAGTAGGCAGTGGCTGAATCACATAGAGAGAGAGAGAGAGAGAGAGAGAGAGAGAGAGAGAGAGAGAGAGAGAGAGAGAGAGAGAGAGAGAGAGAGAGAGAGAGAGAGAGAGAGAGAGAGAGAGAGAGAGATTGCTGTGTGTGCCCCTGTAAAGATTACCGAGCACTTGTGTAACACCTCTGTATCTGTCCTGGTTCTTGCGCTGTTAATCTTTCAGGTCAGACATGTGAGAGTTCAGATCTAGCGCAACAGGTCGCTGGAACAAGGACAAAAAAAGAGGATCACAACTGTTTTACCACTAGTTACATTCACCAAAATGTGAATTATGGGTATTAAATATAAACCCTTTCACCTCTTAATCTTGTAAATCTCACAGATAGCCCAGCTTTTGTTTTATACAAAGCGATAAAACAAATCTTATCCCAGTTAAAAGAGGACTTAGTCTAAGCGCTATGGTCTCTCTTCATTTCCAATGAAACATGCTAGATTTCTGTGAACTGAGTGTAATCTCATGTGAAACATCATTGTGCTCCGGTATGCTTATATCACAGCAACGTTAGCCACAGTGTTTGCTTATTCTGAGACAGTAGGAAGGCTGTGGGCACTTTGTGGGATAAAGAGAGTGTTTAGAGAGAATAGTTTGTACATGTTACTTTTTTTTAAATGGAAGGGAAATACTAAATCTGTGTTTGAAATGGAATCCTAGCTAGTATTTAGAGTAGTTTGTATAATAAATATAATAAATAATAAAGTTATTGCGCAATTCTCCTGACAGGATAATTTTATTTAGCAAAATATCTCACCATTCACTGATGCGTTCAGGATATGTTTGGTCTAAAACGCAAAAAAAAAGCTTAGTTTTCTTTTATAAAAACACTGTCTCAGTGAGGACGGAAGGCCAAAACAGAGAAAAAAAGATGTGTTTTCAAACGAAAACGTATTAGTGTGGACAAGGCCTGAATCATGAGGCGGTGTCCCACACGAGTGTGCGCTGCTGTTTTGCTCTACATTTTGAATATTATACTGTAGTGTATCACACAGAAAATCTGCATACTGTCCGTGTCAATGTTTGCAAAGTGCACACTTCTAAAGTAGAACAGAGAGCACTCATATAAAAATGAAAGCCGAGGAATCCTAGAAATCTTTTCATCTTTCAGGCCGCACTTCTCCCTCTCTTCCTCTCTCTCTTTTCTTCCAGACTGATATAATTACACAAGCTGTCCTGCCAAAATGGGCCATTATTTTCCAGGTTATAGCTACCTGATCCTGTAGGGAAAAATTGTGTGTGTGTGTGTGTGTGTGTGTGTGTGTGTGTGTGTGTGTGTGTGTGTGTGTGTGTGTGCGCGTGCGTGCGTTGCGTGTGTGTGTGTGTGTGTGTTTTATAGGCAGACTATAGCCAGTTCTTGCCATATTGTGCTAGAATTAGTCTAAGAGGAGCACTACACACACACACACACACACACACACACACTCACAATCTTATATGAGCACATACTGTATGATACCTGCACACACTCTTGTATTAAAAGCTTGCTGCTATTATGGCATGGGCTTTTATATTTTAATTAAGTCATTCACTCTGCCTTTTAAAATTCAAAAGAGAAAATAAACAACGGTGAAAAAAATACCTTGAAATATGAGATCAAATCGAGTGTTGTTGAGATCCACAAGTGCGGCATGAATGTGAGGTAGTGTATTGTGCTCTGATTGGCTGATTCCTCTGCCAGCTGAGGCTTTCCTCCTCGTTCCAGAAGTCCAGTGCTTGACACTGCTCTTAAATTCATCCTGCAAACTGTAGAGTGGGATGCTGCGAAATGTTTGTATCAATCATCGTGTTATTGTGTATTGTTGTGTTCAAGACCTTGTTTCTCTGCTTGTAGTACAGCTTGACAGGTCTCCTGTGATGAGGTGTGATTGTGTTCTTGCATGCCTGAGTGACCGAGTTACACACGAACACACGCATGAGTGTCGCCTGCTTCTGTATGTCAGATCTGCTATGCCTTCCTGACACATACAACATTTACAGCACTATAGCATAATCACACACTTATTATTTTGTGTTTTATTTATTTCTTTTAGTCTTGTTTTGTTTTTGTTTGTTTTGTTTAGTTTTCTGTTTTGGTTTTGTTGTTGTTTGTTTTGTTTTTGTTTGCTATGTATGATTTTTTTTTGTTCGTTTGCTTTGTTGTTTGTTTTTGTTTTGCTTTGATTTGTTTTCTATTTTTTATTATTTTGTTGTGTGTTTTGCTTTGTTTTCTGTTTTGGTATGGTTTTGTTGTGTTTGTTTTGTTTTTTGTTTGCTTTGTATGATTTTTTGTTTGTTTGTTTTGTGTGATTTTTTTTGTTTGTTTTTGCTGTGCTTTGTTTTCTGTTCGTTTTTGTTTGCTTTGTATGTTATTTGTTGTTTGTTTTGTAAGGTTTTGCATTTTGTTTTGTTTTTATACTGTTCTGTTATGTGCATATCTGCTTCCCACAATGAGGTTTTGTCAGGTTTTTCTGTTCCTCTGGGGACATTTAAGGGGAAAGAGGGGAAACAAAACCTGCCCACACACAGATTTGGGGGTGTTTACAGTGTCTCTGTCTTTCACTTTACTTTCTTTTCACTGGCACACAGGACTTTAAAGTTATTCAGTGATTTGACTGAACTGATCTCAGAGCAGTGCCAAAGCTCAGTGCTGTATGTGTTTGTGCTGGACGGCTGCTCTGAGTGCAGTGTTTGTTTTCCGGAGAAAATGTTTAGACTCACGACAGGATAAAGGATCTGACCAGCTCTGCTGATGGTTCTTTGATGTCTGCCTTTGTTCTGCCCGCTGTGTGTGTGTGTGTGTGTGTGTGTGTGTGTGTGTGTGTGTGTGTGTGTGTGTGTGTGTGTGTGTGTGTGTGTGTGTGTGTGTGTGTGTGTGTGTGTGTGTGTGTGTGTGTGTGTGTGTGTGTGTGTTTGATGTGGAACTGATGTCTGTTGTGTGAGCCTTTTACTGCACAGAAAAGGTAGAAAGCATCGGATTAGAAAAGTGTGTAGAGTTTGTGTGTGAGTAGCGTGTGTTTGTGTAGGATAGTTTGAAATTGATCCGTGGTTTTCATTTTTCTGCCAAGGGCATAGCCGTGATGTCGGAAAATTGAGGCAGTTTCAAACTGGAATACTATGAAAAGGAATCTGATTGATTTGTTCAAGGCTTGCACCAATATCATTTTTATTTTAGGACTTTTTGCCGCTTGTATTCATAGCAGTTGTGTGGAGAGGACAGGAGATGATGGAGAAAGGATGAGGGAATGAGATCTGGAAGCTGGACTTGGACCTGCATTGCCCACATGAGCACCACAGCTTAATGTGTCAGAGTCTGAACATATCAGGAAAAATACTTACTGACCATTTAAACCTGTTACATACTAAATGTTCCTGCAACACTTTTTTTTTTTATTTCTTATTCAATCAATTTGTATTTTAGGCCAAGAAATAAAATGTAAAAAAAATTCCCCATAAGTTAATACAGCTATCTATTTCAGTATGTGTAATCATAATGGGATTGTAACATAACCTCTTTATATTAATTGTTTTTATAATCAACACAATGAGATTAGCATAATAATATTATCTAATTATGGGATAATGTCACGTTGTTGAACACTGCCTTTTTATAAAATGCACAAAGCTTTAAAAAAGTGTACTTAAAGGGGTACTTTACTGCCGGCACAATGGTCTTTAAATAAAGCTTGACTGAAAAAATGTGAAAAGGCAAAAAAAAGAATGTTTTTAAATTAGCGCTGACTAGAAAACAGAGAAAAAAGGCTTTCCTTTTCCCGAATAGATAGGAAAACTTAAACACCCATAATACACTGTTGCCATCCAAGGACACTCCCACCAGTCTGCTATTGATATTCTTGACCAGATTAAAATACCACTTTGCTTTAGCAGGAAATAATTCTTATCAAACTTTGTCACAATTGTGTCAACCTGTATGGTTCCCCTTCAGTCGCTCACGTTCGACGTGACGTCGACGTGGCGACGTAATGGGATCACTTCAGGGAGCCCCATCAACTTCGAGTATCTACAGAACAAGCCAATGAACGTTGGCGTGCATGAAAGCGCCACGCGCCCCCGCCCCCGCAGCGCGGGTATAAACAGGAAGCGGGCGCACGCACTCATTGTCTTTCGCTTCGGAGCCGAGCTTATTTGACTTCTGAGGTTACAGACTGCTATAGCAACGGTCGGGAAAAGGAGAAGGCTCTGTTCCAGTGCTGGTGTGACGGCGCGATCAGTGGTGGCCGCGAGCATTATACACAACAGCTGTTTTCACAGCTTGGTTTGTGTGTGTGTGTGTGACTGTGTCGGTCTCGTGGGCGTTCCTCATATTGAGAGTGTACCCTGATTACACTGCGGCTATCTCTGGGTGCTTCAGCACTGAAAGAGCTTTTATTTTATTTTTCCTGTTTGTTATTTTCTACTAAAAGAGCAACACAAGCGTGACCCTTCATCCTTTTCAGGATGTCATTCCGCTTGTGCGTTTCTGGATGCGGTCATACCCTGTGGCGCCAGGCGACGGCCACAATAGCTGCATCTCGTGTTTGGGCATTCAGCATGCTGAGGCAGCTTTTGTGAATAGTTCATGTTCCCATTGCGGGAATATGACTATGAAAGCGCTAAGATCGAGACTCGCTTACCTCAAGGGAGGTGCAGTCCTCTCGCCTATGCCCCGATCTAGTGTCTATTCTTGACCTCAGAATAGACCTACTTCTGTGCATGACCAGGGTGATCTGAGGATTACTGTGAGGGCTACCCCACCGAGGCAATCTCCGTGGGCCCCTCACGCCTCACAAGCGCCACCGCCGTTGCAGCCTTCAGACGAGTGTGCTGGTCCTTCTCTTGGACGACCACTCGTCTCCTTTGGGGCTCCACCTGACGATCAGATGTCGATTGCAGCATCGGAGGGGGAGCTTCGTTCCTCTGGAGATGAGGATTCGGCTGCTTTGGCCCCTTCGGGGCGTGTAGCGTTGCCCGAGTCCGATCCAGAATGGACGGCTATGCTTTCCCGGGCCGCCGAGAAGGTCGGGCTTGTGTGGAACCCTCCACCACGTCCCGAACCTTCCCGGTTGGACGATTGGTTTCTCGGGGCGGGCCGTGCTGGTTCTCAGCGCGCCGCCCCGGTACCTTTCTTTCCGGAAGCACATGAGGAGCTTACTAGGACGTGGATGGCGCCGTATAGTGCCAGGAGCCGCCCTAGTGGCTCCTCCCTCCTCACCACCCTCGACGTTGGGCGGGCTAAGGGGTATGTGGATGTCCCGCCGGTGGAGCGTGCTGTTGCGATGCAGCTGTGTCCAGCGTCCGCTTCCTCCTGGCGGGACAATCCACGCCTCCCGTCCAAGGCGGGTGAGTTTTCGTCCAGTCTTACGGCGAAGGCTTACAGAGCCTGTGGACAGGCTGCTTCCGCCCTCCATGCCATGGCGCTTCTGCAGGTCCATCAGGCCCAGGCGCTCATGGACATGAACGAGGGTGGTTCTGACCCAGAGCTCCTCCGGGAGCTCCGTGTGGCAACTGACCTTGACGAAAGAAACCGCACGTTCCGTTGGTCAGGCGATGTCCACCCTGGTGGTCCAGGAGCGCCACCTCGTCTACTCGTCGCCGAGGTCGGCCTCCTTCTGCGTCCTCCGCTCCCGCGAAGCCTCAGCAGCAGCCTTCGTCTAGGCCTCAGCATGGAGCAAGCCGCAGGAAGCCGACCACGCCCGTCCAGGCAGCTGCCAAGCCAGGTGGCAAGCGGGGGTGCAAACGTCCCTGAGACGGGCGACCCAGAGGTGGATCAAGTTGCTCTTCAGGAGATGGTGAACGCGCCGCTCCTTCCCCCGGTGGAGGGCCGGGCGGAGAATCTTTTGTTTCCTTTTGTTTCTGTTCCGCCACTGGCCCCCGGCTAGCGCTTCCCAGCCCGTCCCGCTGGCTCATCCGTACTGTCAGACTCGGCTATGCGATTCAGTTCGCCCGGCGGCCCCCACGCTTCAGGGGCATTCAGTTCACCCATGTTCTGGCGGACAGTGCCCCTGTGCTCAGGGCAGAGATCGCAGTCCTACTGGTGAAGGACGCGATCCAGCCGGTCCCTCCAGCCGATATGAAGACCGGCTTCTACAGCCCGTACTTCATTGTACCCAAGAAAGGCGGTGGGTTACGGCCAATCTTGGACCTGCGTGTCCTGAACCGGTCCCTTCACAGGCTGCCGTTCAAGATGCTTACGCAGAAACGCATTTTCAAATGCATCCGTCCCCAAGATTGTTTTGCAGCGATCGACCTGAAGGACACGTACTTTCATGTCTCGATTCTCCCTCGACACAGACCAATTCTTCGCTTTGCGTTCGAGGGGCGGGCATATCAGTACAAAGTCTTACCCTTTCGGGCTGGCCCTGTCGCCCCGTGTCTTCACGAAAGTCGCGGAGGTGGCCATCGTCCCCATGTGCGAGCGTGGTGTTCGCATTCTCAACTACCTCGACGACTGGCTTACCCTTGCCCAGTCGAGAGAGCAGTTGTGCGAACACAGGGACATGGTGCTCAGTCACCTCAGCCACCTAGGGCTTCGGGTCAACTGGGAAAAGAGCAAACTCACCCCCGGGCAGAGGATCTCTTTTCTCGGTATGGAGCTTGACTCGATCAACATGACAGCGCGCCTCACCGAGGCCCGCGTCCAGTCAGTGTTGAACTGCGTGAGTACTCTCAGACGCAGAACAGCAGCACCACTGAAACTTTTTCAGAGGCTCCTGGGGCATATGGCATCTGCAGCCACGGTAACGCCGCTCAGATTGCTTCATATGAGGCCGCTCCAACACTGGCTCCACGATCAAGTCCCGAGATGGGCGTGGCAGAGCGGCTCGTGCCGGGTCCAAGTGACCCCGCACTGTCGCCAAACTCTCACCTTGTGGTCGGACCCTTCGTTCCTGCGGGCAGGTGTTCCCCTATAACAAGTGTCCAGGCATTCAGTGGTCACCACGGATGCCTCTGCCACCGGATGGGGGGCCACGTACAACGGGCATGCAGCTTCAGGTCTGTGGACGGGGCCTCAACTGCATTGGCACATCAACTGCCTCGAGTTGTTAGCAGTTCATCTTGCGCTGGGCCGTTTCAAAACGCCGCTACTAGGCAAACATGTACTGGTCCGTACGGACAGCACTGCGACCGTTGCGTACATCAACCCTCAGGGTGGTCTGCGCTCCCGCCGCATGTCACAACTCGCCCGCCATCTCCTCTTTTGGATTCAGAAGCATCTCAGGTCGCTTCGTGCCATTTATATTCCGGGCCTGCTCAACCGTGCAGCCGACGAGCTCTCACGGCAGCAGGTGCTACAAGGAGAATGGCGACTCCATCCCCAGGTGGTCCAGCTGATTTTCAGGCGCTTCGGGACCGCACAGGTAGATCTGTTTGCCACCCCGGACACGTCTCACTGCCAGTTGTTCTTTTCCCTGACCGAGGGGACCCTCGGCACGGATGCTCTGGCACACAGCTGGCCCCCAGGTCTACGCAAGTATGCGTTTCCCCCAGTGAGCCTTCTTGCACAGACCTTGTGCAAAGTCAGGGAGGACGAGGAGCAGGTCTTGTTAGTGGCGCCGTATTGGCCCAACCGGACCTGGTTCCCGGAACTGGTGCTCCTCTTGACAGCCCCTCCCTGGCCCATTCCTCTGAGAGAGGACCTGCTCTCTCAGAGACGGGGCACCTTGTGGCACCCGCGTCCAGACCCCTGGACAGGACGCGGAGGTTCTAGGTGACCTACCCCAAGCGGTAGATGACACCATCACTTCCGCTAGAGCCCCCTCTACGAGGCGTCCTCTATGCGTTGAAGTGGAACCTGTTCGTTGATTGGTGTTCTTCTCATGAGGAGAACCCCCGATCTTGCTCGGTCAGAGCCGTGCTTTCCTTCCTGCAAGATGGGTTGGAGCGAAGGCTGTCTCCCTCCACCCTTAAAGTGTATGTTGCCGCTATCGCCTCACATCACGATGCAGTTGAAGGTAAGTCACTGGGAAAGCACGACCTGATCGTCAGGTTCCTGAGGGGGGCAAGGAGACTAAATCCTCCTCGCCCGCTCTCTTTACCTTCTTGGGATTTGTCTCTGGTCCTTTCGGCATTTCAGAGACCACCCTTTGAGCCTTTGCAGTCAGCAGAGTTAAAAATTCTGTCCTGTAAAACAGTACTCCTGGTTGCATTGGCCTCCATCAAGAGGGTAGGGGACCTGCATGCATTTTCGGTCGACGAATCGTGCCTGGAATTCGGCCCGGCTAACTCTCACGTGATCCTGAGACCCCGGCTCGGATACGCGCCCAAGGTTCCCACCACTCCCTTTCGGGACCAGGTGGTGAACCTGCAAGTGCTACCTTCGAAGGAGGCAGACCCAGCCCTGGCTTTTCTCTGTCCCGTCCGCGCTCTGCGCCTGTACGTGAACAGAACTCAAAGCCTCAGGACCTCAGATCAGCTCTTCGTCTCTTACGGAGGCCAGCAGAAAGGGAAGGCTGTCTCCAAGCAGAGGATGGCCCACTGGATAGTGGATGCCATCGCCTTGGCTAACGAAGCCCAAGGCGTGCCTTGCCCGCCCGGGTTGAGAGCCCACTCCACTAGGGGTGTCGCTTCTTCTTGGGCGCTGGCACACGGCGCCTCGCTGACAGACATCTGTAGAGCTGCGGGCTGGTCGACACCTAACACGTTCGCTAGGTTTTATAGCCTATGTGTTGAGCCGGTTTCTTCCTGTGTGCTCGCTTCAACCAGCCGGTAACACCGAAGTTCCCGCTCTTGTGTCGGCTTGCTACCCCACTCCCCTCCACATGGAGCGGATACGTGCGCTTCCTGCTCCAGTCGAGTTCCCCACTCAGGCGAACCCTGTAGAGTTCCTCCGTACCCCTTCGGCAGTCAGACGTTGCGGAGCGTCCGACGCCAGGCCTAGTGCTCGTATGCTTGTTTAACTTGTGCTTGGCTGGGGTCGCCACGTCGACGTCACGTCTCCCGTTCCCTCCTTCAGGGAACGAGAGTTACATCAGTAACCGAGACGTTCCCTGGTGCTAGGGTTTAAAGAGAAAATGTTTAGCGGAAGAGAGTTATTTTTGGTTTCCGGTGATGGATCCAGCACGTTGTAGGCAGTGGCGAAAGGCTGCAAAGAATCGTAAATACAGATAGAATAGCGCAACAGAAAATTTGAAAAACCTCTGCGTTTGTCGTCAACATTTCAAACTGGATGACCACAAACACAAAGAGACCGTCTGCAATATAAACCAAAAAATTTGACTAAAAAAATAGTCATTAACTTCAGTGTTACAGACTGTAGTGCCACCCAATTTAGTTTACACATCATTGGTGTCCCACTGGTCATACACTGCTTTTGCACATTTTATATTATGAAAAATATTCAATAACTTCACTGTAACACTTAATTTAGTTCACACATCACTGCTCTAATGTTGGTTACACAGTAAGTTTGGCAAGTAATTGCACATAAAAAATAAGTAGGCCTATTCTTTACAAAAATTATATTGGTACCTTACACAGGTAACATAATAGTTACAATCATAGCTTTTGCATTATATTTGCTTACTGAATTCGATGGCATTACACTGTATAACAGTGGTGGCGTTTGTGTTTTAACAACGTTTAGCTCAAGAATATTGATCTGGGAAGTTCGAATAGCCTACGTGAATATATTGCCAACTTCACTGAACACCTTGAGTTATGACTGACCGCATTTCTTTATATTTGAGTCCAAGTTCAAACACCATGAAATGCTCCATTAACGTACGGAGCTCTGAAACACCGCCAGATTAAACAGGAAGTGTCTGTCCGAGCTCACAACAGGTTTTGCGACGGAACGCAAAGTTTCTTGGGGGAACGCAAATTCTTCCATTCTAAATTTTTTCCACCACCTCGTTCCTTTAGGGGCTCCGTATAAAGTACATGTTAGTACATTTAAAGCACATATTATTGCCTTATTCTACATGATCATATTCTACATCCCTTAATCCAACCCAATACCTAAACTTAACAACTACCTTACTAACTATTCATTTTTATTTATTAATTTAGTTTATTGAGGCAAAAGTCGTATAATAGTGAATGTGTTACCCACACTAAAGTATTACCAAATATTTGTAAATATTAGTAACTTTTCGTTCGTTTTTTTCTTTTTGTCAAAACAAAACCTGCCCACACACTGAATTTTTACAAAGAGTCCTGGTCTGTCGCTGTACTATCTTTTCACTGACTCATGGGACTAAAAGTAATTTAAACTAAAATATGAGCTATATTTAAAAAATGGTTATAAAAAAAATACAATTGTATTTTAAACTTCAGTTTAATAAAATACCATAATTGTATTCATATAAAAATCTTATTGCACAATAAATCTAATCAGTTAAATAATGTGTACATTCTGTTCATAAATATCTGATTTTGCCTGTTATTACAGTATAACACGATTCTCAAATGACAGAGTTGGCCAAAGGGCAAGTCTGTTCTGATCCTAAATAACTCTATGCAGCAATATTACATGACCTTGGAATGAATGATGTGTGTGTGTTGTGCGTGTAAGTGTGTGTGCGAAGGGGAGGCTGAAGAGTTAGATGCTTGAAATAAAGCACAGCTAACACATCAAAAGTTCATTTGACAACAGAAGTACACAAATGATTTATGTGTGTATTTTCTTATATTCAGCTCGGCAGACTTGAGAGGAGTTCGTTTTTTTTGTAAGTAAATGAATGCATGGGTGCATTAAAGGGATCTAAAATGACAGTAAAGACATGTACTATAATATAACGTTACAAAAGATATTATTGCAAATTCTCTATTGCAAATAAATGCTATTCTTTTGAACTTTCTATTTCAGCAAAGAATCCTGAAAAAAATGTAGCACAATTTCAAAATGTATCACAACACTGGTAATAATAATAATAAAAAATAATAATTTATTAAAAAAATGAATAAAAAAAAATGTATTCATTTAGCAGACACTTTGATTCAAAGCGAAAATAACAAGGTGAAGGAAAATGCTTGATACGCGTATTAACTCGTCTCTCACTTGCTCGCTCTCTTGGATTATAAATGAATTGAGAGGAGCTGGAGCGTTATTATGCATAATTTTGTGGACCAAACAGATGTTTTTGTATTTAATTACATCTTCCCAGCTTAGCAGTGTATGATTTTTAAGAATTATACAATGATGGGAAATATTAGGTTTCTGGTCCAAAACTTTGAGAGTTTTTTTATAGAGAGTTGCCAATGGCTTTAATATTAAACCATTAGTTTGACCCCAACTTGTCAGACAGTATGTTAGATGTGGCACAATCATGGTATCCATAAATAATTTGGCAGCATGAAAAGTCAGTGCATTTCTAATATGCCTAAAATTAGCTAAACTTAACTTGACCCTTTTGCACACGTTTTTAATATGTGATTTAAAAGAGAGATTAGAATCAATAATAACGGCCAAATACTTAACTTGGGGCACAATAATAATGTTTTGACCAGATATCATTATGTTTGAAACAATATTACATTGTCTCTTAGTGAAAAACATTCCCACAGTTTTATCTATGTTTATTTGAAGGCACGAGCGATCTAGCCAATTGGTGATTTGATCCATAGCTGTCGTAAGTTTAGCAGCAGCCAGGTGTTTTGTCTTGGCATGTACATAAATTACAGTGTCGTCCGCGTACATTAGTGTATTAATATCCGGGCAAACTGATGGCAGATCATTGATATATACACTAAATAAAAGCGGGCCAAGGATCGATCCTTGTGGTACTCCTGTGTGTAAGTTGAGAACTGGTGAACGATGATTGTTCACCGAAACACACTGACTTCTACCTGATAATTGATTCAAACCATTTAATTGCAGAAGAGGATAAATTAAAATTAGAAAGTCTCGTAATGAGGACCTTATGGTTGACTGTGTCAAAGGCTTTACGGAGATCTAAAAACACAGCACCAACAACACCTCCCTTGTCAACCATTGCTCGAACAGTCTCTAAAAAAGAGACAGTTAGCTGTTTCTGCAGAGTGATGGGCCCAGAAGCCAAACTGCATCGAGTGAAGAGGGAATGGACTATTGTTAAAAAAAGAGACTAGCTGCTCTGATACAAATTTTTGAACAACCTTGGAGACCACAGGTAGAATACTGATTGGGCGGTAGTTACATATGCTCAAAGGATCGTTTGATTTGAATATAGGAGTTACTATTGCCGTCTTCTAGATAGTTGGAAATATCCCCTTTAATACTGACTGGTTAACAATTTGTGTAATAGGGTATGCTAGGTGTTCATTCTGGAATTTAAGCATTTTAGAATCCATTCCATAGAAATCTTTTGCTGTTGAGATTTTAAGAGAATTAATAAGTGCCTGAGTTTTAAATTCAGAAATAGGTTGAATGCTAAAAGAAGGCTTACTTTTATCTATTTTGACAATATCTGCAGTTGTTAAAGAGAAATTACGTGCTATTTCATCCACAGAATTGACAAAATATTCATTAAGAGCTACAGCTATTTGTGCTGGATCTTGTATTAATTTACCTTTTAGGTTAAACTCTTACTGGTTTCTAGGCCTATGCCAGATTCCCATCACATTCTTAATCTGTTCCCATATCAACTTTGTATTGCCCTTTGCCTCATTAATAATTGTTATAAAAAAATTGACCTTGGCCTTTCTGATCATTTTAATTACTTGATTACGTAATGAAGTGAACCTATAACTATCACTGCTTAACTTGGTTTTTAATGATCTTTTTAAGGCAGAATCTCTTTCTTTCATCCGATTAAATATTTCAGTATTAAGCCAAGGGAGCGAATTCGGTTTTGTTTTCTTTCCTTTTACCTTTCTAGAGAACTCCTTTACTAGACATTGTAGCTTGGTCGCAAATGTCTTACTCACTTATTCTATGTTATTCCCTGTAAATATATTTATCCATTTAGTATTCTGTACTGCCCTTTGAACATTATCCATTTCATTCTTTGGAATCCTGAATTGCTCCACAGGTTTATTAGAGTGATGAAAACGTTTTTTTTTTGTACGTTTTCTTGACAGCAATATCAGATTATGGTCAGACAGTCCAGTAATAAAGTTAAATGTTTTTACAATTCGTTCCGGCTTGTTACTGAATATTAAATCTATCTGTGTCTGGGATGATGTGGTTATTCTAGTTGGACCTTCCAACAATTGAGTAAAATCCAGACTGTCTGTGATCTACTTAAGGGGTTTTCTATTAGTCTTATTTAGCCAGTTACAGTTTAAATCACCAAGAAGTATTACCTCGGTTTTAAAATCACAAGCTTGAAGTAGCTTTTTAAAAGTGATATAAAAGTCATTGTTAGAAGAGGGTGGACGATATACAACAATAAGCACAAAAGACATTTCAGATGAGAGAACTATATTCAACCCAATACACTCCAAATCATGGTCAAAAGGCCAGCATATCTGGTGACAGTTAATATGACCTTTTATGTAAATCATAAATCCCTCAGTTCTGTCCCGTCTAAAGATAGTATATCCTGGTACATATAGTGCAGCAGATGGAGAGTTGTTATGTAACCACGATTCTGACAGACCTAAAAAGTCTAAGTTAGAGTTAGCAAGAAGATGATGTAGTTGTTCAGATTTTGGGGTGAGGCCACGGATGTTCATATGTCCTCCAAAAAGACCCCTAGGTTTGAGTTGTTGATCCCAGATCAGTCGAGAGTGATTGACAGTTTTAAAAAAGTTCAGTTTGCGGTGTTTTTTCAGAGCAGGATTTATGATGCTTTTGAATGGACTGTGGGTTGTGCCATGCAGATTTTCGCGCTTACCTTGTGCATGATGACCAGTTACCGTGTCAACAGGACGATATAGTCCAGTAGGGTCAGAAACGTAGGGCAGAGAAATAGATGTCTGCTCCTCCACGGTGAGAGTCCCGTTGTTATCGGACCACGCGCCGTAAGATGGCCAGCCCAGGCCTTCGGTGCTCACCCAGCCCGGCGTCACAGCCCACTCCGACTGAGGTCCCTGCTCCCCGCCACCAATAGATCCGCCACCCGGTCAATGTCGAGCGAGCCCCAACCCCTGAGAAACAGGGATAATACTCTCCGCGACTCTGCAGTTGGCACCACGGGAAATCGGACCCGGGCACGGGTGCACATCTCCAGACAGCAGTAGGGTAAAGTATGATAATGATCCCACCCTCACTTTGGCGTTTGCCCCGGACATTACTTCGCTTGTGTGGATCCCGGCCAACCGCAGTGTTTACAAACGACTGCATTAAAATATGCTTTCCGTGACCGAAGTGTTTCATTAGGGTTGTTTCACGATACTCCAATATATTTTGGGAGACTCGCTTTATATTTTCAAACAGTCCAGAATCTGCCAAGTTTAAAATAACTTATTAAGTCCTGGCGCTTAATTAATAAGCGCCAAGAGAGCTCCTGACACACCTGTCCTGCTTGCTGCCGCCATCTTTTTTTCGCTGGTGCAACTCAAGGTTTGAAACACAAGTGAAACAGTCTGAGTGTTTCTATTTTACAATCACACCTCTTTCTGTCTTTGATTATCAATAAACAACCCTGAATTTTTCAATTAAAAAAGCAGTCAGGAATACTCCACACATGGAGGCTATTTAATGTAAAATTGTTTAGTTGGTAATTAACAACATGTTGCAGTGGTTGTCCTGTAATGCTCCTTTAATACAGTCTATTGAAGGTCGTCGTTACAACCGCTTGGTTGAGAGGAGATTGACATCGCTGTTTCACATTCTGCCCCTCTACATGCGCTGATACGCTCTCTGTCCCTCTCTGGGACTCTATAATAAAAGTAATAAGACTTTCCCAGACACACAGACAGACTGCTGGGAGAAAGTGCTAACTCAGCGTGGCCTCTAAGATGTCTTTCTCCAGCTCCTAGACCTTTGAGCTGATGTGACGATCGCCCAGGGCACCCACTGCTTCCTCTCTGTCTGTCTCATTCTCTCTCTCTCACACACACACACACACACACACACACATGCGGTTGGCTTGAGTCAAGGCAGATTGCATAAAAAACTGAATTGGGAATGGGGAATGGTTTTGAGGAACCTCTTTAGGTTCTGAATGAATATATAATTGATTTTGCGCACTGACATTTTACAGACATATTAGTTTCAGGTCTCTTTTGACCTTATTATCATGTCTGATCTGAAGACAGTAATGACCAATGTTTCTAGTTTAGATTTTACTAGTGGTGAATAAATGCACAGACTTCAAATGAGAGTAGAAAAAAAGCTTGATAAAAGTCGACACTTTTAGGACAACTCCTCGCTCGCGCTCTCATTCTCTAGAGAGGAGGCGAAAACTCCTGAATGACACTCTTTCACGGCGCAAAGAAAACCAAAAGTCCAATTTCACCTCCAAATCAAATGAGAAGATAACAAAATTATATTTTGCATAAAGAACAGGAAGGTCTATTTTAGGACCATTGCGATTATTACTTCTGGAATACGCCACAGACTATATGCTATATAAATATTGGTAAATTCAGTGTGAGGTTCAGGACGTTGAAATAAGTAATAAAGTCTGCTGTATATGATATATTTCCTCCAAGGCCTTGCCATGCTGTCAGTTTCGAATCAAAATCAAAGGCGGTCCAGGAAGGCAACGATCCTAAATCTAATTCATTGTGACACTGGAAAAACATTACAGGTGCAGGTTCACTGACGCAAGATATTAGCTGTAAGAGCTTTGATTGAACACAAACATAAGTTTAGGGTAAAGGTTTCATTTACATGATATTTCACAGAAATGTATATGTATAACTATTTAGTATTTTGGGGATTTTTGCCCTCCAGAGCTGCTAGAGCTCAATGTGAGAATTCCTCAGAGGAAAGTGGTTTGGCTTAATAGAAGTCTAGGTCTAGACCGTCTCCAAAACCACTTCTGTTCTCTAATAGAATCACAACCAGATTTAGTCAACATCAAGAGCCATCAGATATGTATTAGGCTATGTGTGAGATTCATGACAGCAGCCCTGTTTTTAGTGGCATGAGGGTGAGCTTTAATGTTGTGTTTTCATGTTTTATTGGGACTTTCCATAGACATAATGGTTCCCCATCGTCAGATCACTACAACGTGAGTAAGAAGTGATTCTGACGAATGGGGATTGCTTGCAAGAGCCTATCTACTTCGAGTGAAATAAAACGAGCCAATGCATATTGGCATGCGATAATTGCACCAGCTGCTGTGCAACCGCGGCGAGAGCATATAATAAGCAGAAAGTACGTTTGAATCCTTGTCTTTCGCTTCATAGCCAGATGGTGTATGCTGTTCCTGTCTCCTGCAAAGATCTACTGAGTGTCTTAGAGTCTCTGCCGAGAAGAATCTCTGGTTCGTGGCGTTGGTGTGCCAGCGTTGTCCGAGTCAGACGCAGAGTTCACGGCTATGCTTTCCCGGCCCGCCGCAAGTGTCGGGCTCGAGTGGAACCCTCCACCGTGTCCCGAACCTTCACGGCTGGACGATTGGTCTCTCGGGGTGGCCCGTGCTGATTCTCAGCTGGTTCTCTTCTTTCTGGAAGTGCATGAGGAGGTTACCAGAACGTGGACGGCACCTTTTTCTGCCCGAAACTGTTCTGGTGCCACTTCCTTCCTCACTACCTTCGATGGTGGAGCAGCTAAGGGTTAGGTGTAGATCCAACTGGTGGAGCGGTCTGTGGCGATGCAGCTGTGTCCCAAGACCGCTACCTCCTGGCGGGGAAATTTGCGGACAAGGCTTACTCAGCCTGTGGAGAAGCTGCCTCCGCCCTGCATGCCATGGCGCTCCTGCAGGTCTACCAGGCCAAGCCGCTCAAGGAATTGCACAAGGGTAGTTCTGACCCAGGGGTTATGCAGGAACTGGGTGACCAAAGTCACTGCACGCTCCCTGGGTCTGGCGATGTCCACGTTAGTGGTTCAGGAGCGACACCTGTGGCTGAACCTGCCAGGCCGGCCTCTTCGGCGACGCAGTGGAAAACTTTGCCCAGCAGTTTTCCGCGGCACATTAAGCACATCCTGCTAGTGCTGCAGTGCTGCATGAAGAAAGAGTTCTACAGCCCCTACTTCATTGTACCCATGAAAGGTGGTGGATTACGGCCGATCTTGGACCTGCGAACCTTGAATCGGGCCCTGCACAAGCTCTCGTTCAAGATGCTCACGCAGAAACGCATTTTCAAGTGCATCCATCCCCAAGATTGGTTTGCATCGACCTGAAGAACGCTTACTTTCATGTCTCGATTCTTCCTCGACACAGACCGTTCCTGCGGTTTGCGTTCGATGGACGGGCATATCAGTACAAAGTCCTGCAGTCATTGTTCCACTCCGTGAACGCCTGCGTTCGTATTCTCGGGATCAATTGTGCGAACACAGGGACATGGTGCTCCATCACCTCAGCCTGTTGGGCCTTTGGGTCAACTGGGACAAGAGCAAACTCTCCCCTGTGCAGAGGATCTCTTATCTCAGTATGGAGTTGGACTCGGTCAACCAGACTGTGCGACTCACAGAGGAGTAATCAAGAGCAGGAGAGCGGTCCCACTGAAACTTTTTCAGAGGCTCCTGGGGCATATGGCGTCCGCAGCCACAGTAACGCCGCTCGGATTGCTTCATATGAGACCGCTTCAGCACTGGCTTCACGGCCGAGTCCCGAGATGGGCGTGGCAGAGTGGCACGTACAAGGTGCACGTCACCCTGCACTGCCTCTAAACCTCGTTTGGCCACGTACAACGGGCATGCAGTTTCAGGTTATTTCAGATCAATTGCCTCGAGTTGCTCACAGTATGCCTTAGGCTGGGCCGACCTCAAAGGGCCGCTACATAGCACGCACATACTGGTCCGTACGGACAACACTTTGACCGTTGCGTACATCAACCACCAAGGTGGTTGCTTTCTCAGAGACAGGGCACTCTATGGCACCCGAGTCCAGACCTCTGAAAACTCCATGTCTGGTCCCTGGATGGGACACAGAGGTTTTAGGTGACCTACCCCAAGCAGTGGTAGACACCATCACTTCTGTTAGAGCCCCATCAACAAGGCGCCTCTGAAGTGGAACTTGTTCGTTGAATGGTGTCCACCGGGAAGACCCCTGAAGATGTCCGATCAGAGTTGTGCTTTCCTTCCTGCAAGATGGGTTGGAACGAAGGCTGTCTCCTTCCAACATCAAAGTGTATGTTGCCGCTATCGCCGCACATCACGATGCAGTTAAGGGTAAGTCATTGGGAACTGATCGTAAGGTTCCTGAGGGGAGCGAGGAGACTGAATCCGCCTCGACCCCCCCTCTTTACCCTCTTGGGACCTGTCTCTGGTGCTCAGCGCACTGCAGAGACCTCCCTTTGAACCACTGCAGTCAGCTGAGTTAAAGATCCTGTCACTAAAGGCAGTGCTCCTGACTGTTCTGGCTTCCATCAAGAGGGTAGGGGACCTGCAAGAATTTTCGGTCAACGAATCGTGCCTAGAATTCGGGCCGGCCAACTCTCACATTGTCCTGAGACCTCGGCTTGGATATGTGCCCAAGGTTCCCACCACTCCCTTTAGGGACCAGGTAGTGAACCTGCAAGCACTGCCTTCGGAGGAGGCAGACCCAGCCCTGGCTTTTCTCTGTGCCGTCCGCTCCTTGCGGTTATACGTGGATAGAACGCAAAGCTTTAGGACCTCAGATCAGCTCTTTGTCTGTTACGGAGGCCAGCAGAAGGGAAAGGCTGTCTCCAAGCAGAGGATGGCCCACTCGATAGTGGATGCCATTGCCTTGGCTTTCGAAGCCAAAGGTGTGCCTTGCCCGTTCGGGTTGCGAGCACACTCAACTAGAAGTTTTGCTTCCTTCTGGACGCTGGCTCAAGGCGCCTCGCTGACAGATATATGTAGAGCTGCGGGCTGTGCGACACCTAACACGTTCGCTAGATTCTATAGCCTCCGTGTTGAGCCGGTTTCTTCCCGTATACTCGCCCCAGTGGCCAGCCGTGCGAGGGACCCGAGGGACGTGCGTCTATTGCTCCAGTTGTGTTCCCCAGAAATGGCTAACCCTGTGAGTTCCTCCGTCACCCCTGCGGCAGTCAGACGTTGCGGAGAGTGTGACGCCAGGCCTACACTCGTATGCTTGTGGAACTTGTGTTATGCTGGGTGTCCATATGTAGCGGTCCCTGCAGGGACCTCATATGTGTATTCCTACATGTGGACGAGCCCGTTTTTGGCTCTGTCGTCTCTGCTGGTGTTCTTTCCCCCCCTATAAGTCGGCTGGAACTGCTTGGATAGTCCATATGTGTATCTGTCACAGTGTCTCCCTCCGGGGTAGGATGTGGCTTCCGCAGCATTCCCTTCCCCAAGGGCATGCTTTCCCAGCATTATCCAATAAGTCACACTGAGTGGGTCTTGCGTAACAGCAGTGACTGACCTTCTCTGCTTAGAGCTCCTACTTCTGCCCAACACTCGGTCAGGCCAGGAGGCTCAATTGGAGCGCTGGAAGGGCCAGCAGCCGTGGCGTTTTGGTAGATATCCCCATTTGTCAGAATCACTTCTGACTCACGTTGTAGTGATCTGACGAATGGGAACGTCTCGGTTACGTATGGTAACCCTCGTTCCCCAAGGAGGGAACGGAGACGTGAGTCCCCTCACTACAGTTGCTGAGCTTCTGTTGTGCGGCCGAGTAACAGGTCCGAATCCTCAGCGGATAAACAAGGATGCGAACGCACCTGCTGCTTATTAAATGCTTGCGATGCACAGCAGCTGGTGCAATTATCGCATGCCAATATGCATTGGCTCGTTTTATTTGACTCGAAGTAGATAGGCTCTCGCAAGCGATCCCCATTCGTCAGAATCACTTCTGACTCACGTCTCCGTTCCCTCCTTGGGGAACGAGGGTTACCATGCGTAACCGAGACATTTTTATACTGTACTAACTGTATATTGTCTCCCCTTACACTGACCTTATCTCTAAACCTACCCATCACAGACAACTTTCTGCATTTTTACATTTTCAAAAGACATAACTTAGTATGATTTATAGGCTTGTTTCCTTGTTGGAACCAAAAATGTCCCGACAAGGACTTCGGATATTGCCATCTTTGTGGGGACATTTTGTCCCCATAAATGTAGGGTTTACCAGGCCACACACACTACAGATTTAAGTTTATTTTGTAAATTGAATTAACACTTTTATTCTGCAAGGATGCATTAAGTTGATCTAAAATGACAACGAAGACATTCATAATGTTACAAAAGATATATAGTGAGTATAGCTTGTTTGTTTGCACTAAACTTGCAAGTAGCTTCTCCAACACTGATGGCTTGTTTGTAATAACTAAACACAATGACTCCAACCGCATTGTTAGTGTGAGTGTGTTTGTGTGTGTATCATATTCATACAGCATGTAATTTGGCAGCTGAGGGCAGCCGCAGGGAGGTGAAAGGGGAGGGAAATGAATGAATGTGCTCTGCGACGGGAGTTTCATCCATAAGCTCCCCAAAGCGCTGTAACAGACATGATTTAGCACCTTTTACCTTCGCCTCTCTCCCCACCACAGGCCACTGCATTCATCCTACTGTCACCAGCCTGCTTCATCAGCACTCTCCAGTGTGTGTTTCCATTGAGAAGGATATGAGCAAGCAAAGTGCAACAGTGTGTTAGGTGTAGTGACAACTTAATAACAGAAGGATGAATAGCTGATATGTTTGTGTAGCATATGGATGGAACAGATTTCCCAGAATAGCTCAGTGGCTCATCACTGTACACCCAATGACAGCCTGTTGATGGTTTAAAAATAAAAATGACTTTAAAAAAATCTGTAATAAAATCTAGTGTTTCTGCATGCAGTGTGTGTGTTTCAGAAATAGTGGAGACTGTTGGGGAAGCTACATTGAAACTGTAGTTTCTCAAGCTACAAGCTAATGATAATTTGAAGTTGTGAAGCAACTTTGTGAAGCAACTACAAAGTTGTAACTTTGTTACAAGTTACTAACTGATAAAGCTACTAACTAAACCGCTAACTTAGATAAACAGCTAACTGAGCTACTAAAACCAGTCTTACATGTGAAAACAATGTTTAGGAGACCACATTTGATAATGTAGCATTATGCTACATCACTCTGAAAGAGTATCTTGATACTTTCGGTTAGTAAAACTGGTGTAGATGACTATGGATTTGGATTTGTGAGAAAGCAATAGTGAATGGACAGAAAATAGAGACAGACAGAAGATAGCTGTGGGTGAAGAGAGGGGAGCAGGTGGGTTTTTTCATTGCATTTATTTCACTTCGACAGAATGACTCTGTCGAGCTCCCGATCTCACATGAGGTCACAGCATACAGCTGTGCAGAAGCATTAAACTTTACTGTGGTTTTCAGGGAACATGTGGTTTTTGTACAAACATGTGTTCACATTTAAGCAGAGGCTCTCTCTATGCTTTCAATAATCTTGTGAAAAGTTCCTGCACTTTAGCATTCATTTTAAAAAGAGTACAATTATTACTAAAATAATATACTTCAAGGGATAGTTCACCCAAAAATGAAAATTAACCCATGATTTACTCACCCTCAAGTCATCCTAGGTGTATATGACATTCTTCTTTCAGACAAATACAATCTGATTTATATATATATATTAAAAAAAATGTCCTGGCTCTTCCAAGCTTTATAATGGCAGTGAATGGCCGTTTCTGTTTTGAAGTGGATTTTGAAGTGAGATCCCTTCGCTGGCTTTTTTAAAAATTCATATTATATTATCTGCCAGTACAGTTTTTAAAAAAAACATACTTAAGATTTTAAGTACTCTACAAGTGCACATTCAATACAATTAAGTGCACTTCATTTTCAAAAGGGTAATCGTCTTTATAGTTAGTTTGCCTTTAGCTTATACTATTGCATGATAATTTGAGTATCTTGGAAGCTCTTTAAAGAAAACATGTCTCTAAAGCTGTTTTCACTCTTGGTTTAATTGCTTGGTCCGATTCCAAATTCGTTCCCATCCCTTTCCCATTTTCACATTGTATTATTTGTCTCAGAATCACAGTGTGTTTTCGTCTTCATCGTTACGTTACCAACAAAGCCAGGTAACGTCTCAAACGACAAAATGGACAGCGCTGTTTGACTCACTTTTTTTCTCAGGTTGTCGTCCATTTTATTTACTACCAAAACATCGTCTCAGAACGATTTCTGTCCTTGAACAGCACAGTATATCTAACTCACACACTTGCTTCATATCTGTTTCTCTTATCTTCATCCTGATTAAAAAAAATAATAAAGAAAACCCTGAAATCATTTTCTGTAAGATCTGGATGGATGAGCTCTTTACCACTGTCTCTCTCTCTTTCTTTTTCTCTCTCTCCGTAGGGAGTGGATCTTGTTTCTGTGGCGCCTGGGAGACTCAGTGCTTGTCTCCACTCCGTCCTCTTGCTCTCTCAATCCCTTCATTTTGCTGTCTTTACACTTTCTCACTCTCCTTAAAGGGATAGTTCAATCAAAACTGCACATCCTGTCATCATTTAGTCACCGGAATATCATTTCAAACCTGTGGAAGACAAAAGGAGAAATTTTAAAGAATGTACAGGTAGCTGTTTCCCATGCAATAACGGAATGCGGCTTTTAATCTTTAAAAGGGACACAAAAGCCCACAGTAGTTGTTTAAAACTTATGCATTTGGATGACGATTTATTCACGGCGGAGGAGCTGATCCCGGGAATGCGCTGCTCACATGGTCCACTTTAAACAAAATATCTGTTATTGCTCGAACAATTGATCAATTCATATTTAATTAAATAATAGAAGAATAATCCTGTAAATAATCCTGTCTGTTATTCGATTCATTAAAAATAGGAAAGTGTACGTTTAAAATGGGTAAAACTTTATTGTAGCTTTTTTTTTTACACGTTACATGTAGTTACTGTAGTAATAACTATAAATTATGCATAATC
This sequence comes from Meda fulgida, assembly GCA_030578275.1. NCBI lineage: Eukaryota > Metazoa > Chordata > Actinopteri > Cypriniformes > Leuciscidae > Meda > Meda fulgida. The sequence goes on along the minus strand of CM060638.1, from coordinate 9,921,579 downwards.
ACATGCTGCTAAACCTAAACTGAACCATAATCATAAACCTAACAATATTATGAGTACATGTAGTTAATTATTTTTTATTCAGTACCTGAATGTATAATTGTAACAGAGACACCTTCAAATAAAGTGAAACCCTACAACTATTTGCATTTTATCTCTCAAAATTATTTACATAACGTAAACATTTGACTCTGTTACATGTTTAGTAAAATGATTAGTAATGCAAGCCCTAATATATATATTAAACTTAAACTTAATTTTGTTCTTTTTTCTTTTTCTTCTTAACAGCTTCCAGTGGAGCGGTGAAAATAATGAATTCGAGAACAAATTCGTAAATTATTCATTCAGACCAGTTTTGTAAATCAAATCAACAGATTAATATCTTCCTCATATGAAATATTTTTTCATGAATCAGACATGGTTAATTCTCTCATTAACACAAAAATGAGAGCTAGTGCAGAGGTCAACATATTCACTCAAATTAAAATGACATTTTATTTTCACTTTTTTAAGCTTGACCTCTCCACTAATTTTAAAAACTACTAAACCACCACTAAAAAAAAATTAAACAATTGAAGCTTCTCCTGTGTTCCACAGAAGAAAGAAAGTCATATAGGTTTGGAACGACATGAGGATGAGTAAATCATTTTATTTTTTGGGTGAACTGTCCCAAAAAATTCAGTTTTAGGAATTGAATTTGAAGGGTCTCATCTACATGTAATTAGTTTTATATACACATCAAGTCTATTCGTTCCCTGTCGAAGTGTGTGCATACATGTGGAATGCCATTGACCTTCACATGTTAAATAGGCTTGGAAATGAATAATTGCAAAATTACACATCCCAGATTTTGTGTGTCGCTTAAGTGTTTGTGTGTACGTGTTCTGTCATGTGTGCCGCGTCTCTCGCTTTGGCTATGGATTTCACTTTAAACCCCTTCTCTGCTGGGAGCGACAAATCATGGCAATTAGGCTGATGCGGACGAGGTTACACTATGCATTATTAATTAGTCTGGTCATTAGTGCTCCAGGAGCACACCCAGAAAGCTGATCTTATATCCATAGGCTAGCGCCAGGACGCTTTGGCTTAGCGCTTTGCTGTAGCAGCAGCTTTAGAGGGAGACCTGGGGCCAAAAGCGGTTAACCCCCGGTGGGCAGTTCGGGGAGAGGGTTAAACCAGGCTAAAGTGTGTGTGATGGGCTCAATATGTTAGCACTTGTGTGTTTACATGGACGCACCCTCAGGAATTTCAGCATACTGTCAGAACCTCAACACCTATGCTGGGTTTTAATTAAAAAAAAATCTAATATTTTGTAAATGCAAATGTTTTGCAGAAGGAGAAAAAAGAAAGAGTTTGTGATAGGTCAAATTCACAATCCTATACAGACAACCCTCTTCACAGTTGTGTCTATCTATCTATCTATCTATCTATCCATCTATCCATCTATCCATCCATCCATCCATCCATCCATCCATCCATCCATCCATCCATCCATCCATCCATCCATCCATCCATCCATCCATCCATCCATCCATCCATCCATCCATCCATCCATCCATCCATCAATTTCAATACCACATCAACAGCTACTATGTTATTGAACACATTCTTTAAGCTAAACATTCATATCAATTTTAACTATTTGAATGTTTTTAAATTATTTTGCAAACCTGTTGAAAAGGAAATCAGCTCATAACTTAACTAGTCTTTGTTAGTTTTAGCTGGTTTAAGATAGAATAAACTGGTCTCCTGTACCATCTCAAACTGGTGCTCAGCTTGTTTAATGGTCAGAAAGCCTGACCAGCTGAAAAAATGCCTAAAATCATAAGCATATTGTCACGTTTATGTTCACTTAGTTTCACTTTCATGGACTGTTAGTTCGTTTGTCTTCAGTCACATGTTTCATTTGTTCTCATTTCCCATGACTCAGTAACCATGGACGTTCGTTCATCACAGCTGTTCTACGTTTAGTTCATCACCACGAGTGTTTAAATTCATCCCCTTCACTCAGTGTTTGTCCGGTCTCGTTTAAGTTACGCACTGTGTAGGTTGTTTTCTTCATTTACATGTTCCTGGAATATCCTGTGAAGCTTATTAAAGTACTATTTATCTTCGTCTATATAAGGCATCTGCAGCTACATCATCGTGAGGCACAAATGTTCTTCTCACTTGCAAATACTTGAGTGATCAAAAGCACTCGCCTGTCGAACAGCGTGCGGGTAACAAATTATTAGGATCTGATTTTTTATAAATGTACAAAGGCAAAAGATGTTTGGTACTCTGTTTACAGACTTTAGCAGCATTTTCACTCATAGATTATGTAATTATCACATGTATATTTGCATTTAATTAATGCTTGATTTGCATTATTCTTGGCATGTAAACGCACGTCAGAGAGCTGTGAGCACTGAATGTGTCAGCTCTGAGCTTGACCACCTGTTAGCAGTACCACTGTTTCCAGATCATGTCTTTAATTTGAGTTTGTGCTGTATTATAATTGGCTACATGCCGCTCCACTGACCCCAGGTCAGCCGCTCACCGTCATGAGTCACAGCGCAGACAGGATTACAGCTGAGCACAGCCACCCTGGAGGGCCAATTACCGCTTGTTTAAACAGCCACGTTGACTGATCCAGGATCAGTGTAGGAGCGCACAGAGAGGTCATTTAGTCCACTGGTGCTGGTTTAAATTTCACCACGTTTTGCTGATCCAGGGACTGAGATGTATTTTGCTAAGTTCGCAGAAGTGTTTGAGTGACTTGACAAAGAAGAAACTCTGACTCCCGCACACACTCATCATTTCCCAGGTGTTGTCAGTGGATGATGGGCGGCAGAGATGAGAGTGTTTGCTGGGAGTTTTGTGTGTGTGTGTGTGTGAGTGATGTAGTTAAAGACATGATTAATATGCAGTGCAGGCGGAGTGACAGAGGTGCATGTGTCATCAGAGCTGTGGTCCTCTATAATATTCTCTTATGTATTCTCATACAACCATAAACTACTGTTACCCAGGAGAAGTCTTTGTCTCAGACATAGTGTAAAAGCAGGTGTAAGATTTCTGAAGTCGTAGAGTTATACTTTAGCTTTGTTTGTTTGTTTGTTCATTAAATCATTTTCACTCTTTTCATTGTGCATACTCAGTTTTTGTTTGTTAGTTTGTTTTTCTTTGTTCATTTGTTAGTCTTTTATTTTCTTTCTCAATGAATTTGTGTAATAATTTACTTTTATAATTGATAATAATTTCATTTGTTTGTTCGCATGTTTTTTTTTCTTTGCATCTGTTAATTCTGTCATTATTTTTCTTTCTTTCATTCACTTTCTTTTGTTCTTTTGGTTTCATTCATGTATGTTTTTACATTGTTCATTTGTTATATTTTTCATTCTTTTGCTTGTTTTTTGTTTTCATTTACATTTGTCAACATTTTAGTTCTTTTAGTTTGTCTCTTGTTTTATTGTTTGTTTATTTGTTCGTTCTTTTCTCCTTTCTTTTATTATTTTCTTTCCTTTCCTTTTTATTTGTTTGTTCTTTTGTTTTTGTTCTGTTGTCTTGTCTCTTGTTTTGCATTTGTTAATGATTTCATTCTTTTTTCTTTCATTTGCTTTCTTTTGTTTTTGTTCAGTGTTCATTAACACACTTTCTGTTCATTAGTTTTTTTCGCTTGTTTTTTGTTTTCATTTGCATTTGTTAATGCTTTCGCTATTTTTCTTTCGTAGATTTTATTGTTTATTCATGTTTCTTTTTGCTCATTTTTTCTTTCTTTTTTCTTTAATTTGTTTTCACAAATATTTCTTTATTTTTGTACTTATTTTTTCTCATTCATTAGCTTTCTGTCATTCCTTTTTTCTTAATTTGTTCATTTTTTCAAAATATTTCCTTTTTTAGTTTTAGAAAACTCTTGATTTCTTTCTTTCTTTCTTTCTTTCTTTCTTTCTTTCTTTCTTTCTTTCTTTCTTTTGTTCTTATATACACTTTCATTTGTACTTATGGCATGTATTTGCTGACATTTTTCTCTCCATACATCATAATCCAGTCTGTCATTTAGCTGGCATTTCGGTGAGCCTCTGGAGACCAGCCAACCTCACCAACACTATCAGACTTAACTAACCACACACACACAAACACACACACACACACACACACAGAGAGAGAGAGAGAGAGAGAGAGAGAGAGAGAGAGAGAGAGAGAGAGAGAGAGAGAGAGAGAGAGAGAGAGAGAGAGAGAGAGAGAGAGAGAGAGAGAGAGAGAGAGAGAGAGAGAGAGAGAGAGAGCTCCATGTGGCACAGATTAAAGATGATGAATAGGTGTGTAATGCCAGAAGCGTTAACCCTACTGCTATGACTCTCAGATTCACGGCCCTCCATATAAATAATGACTACATCAATAGCCCAAGGACTATAGAAAGGCAGCGTTCAACAACACAGTTAGCCGTTAACCAATCGTGACTCGAATTTACCACGCATGGATCACCATACTATGAACACAGCACAACACTTTCCCCACATGAACCCAGACCTTTACCTAAAATATACTTAATGCAGCATGCTAAAAAACTGGTTTGATTTTAATAATACCAAGCTTTTGACTAAAGAATCCCTAGCAGTGTTTCCAGTTGTGGTTTAATCTTCTTGTGATTGTTTAATCTGTCTTTTTTATTTTTTTTTTATTTCATTTGTTACTATGGTGAGGTGAGACACGACAGCACAATACATCTTAGACTCTGAAGATTAAACATTTTTAGCACAGCTATAGCACCTACAAGATATTGAGTTTTTAGCATCAAGGGTTAATAAGAAGCCACAATTCACAAACGCATTAGTGTACCCTAAATCATATTTAAAATAACCATAAATCATAGCACCCGTAAGTATGTACACAGGTATGCATACACTATGAGGTTTGTGACAGTTCTCAACTTTATTAGTTGTCAAAAAGAAAAAGTGGTGAAAGATGCCACATGAATTCTTAAATGTATACGTGAAGTAATAATAATGCATTTTTAAGATAATTGATTGGACTAGCTAAGTGCTAATGCAAATGTGCTGCTTGGGGTCTGTAGTGCAATTTTACGAAGTTGTACCATACTAATATTGTCCAAAAACTGGTGAACTTTACATACAAATATGTGCTTACTATCACCGAAAAACGACTTAATTTTAGTGTTAATAATAATTCTAATTGGCCAGTGCAGCCATTCTAAGGAAACTTCACAACATCCTGAAAAGCAGGTACCTCAACTCGCTGTGTAATGTGCTTGTATTGTTTATTTTGGCTTTATATATTTAATAACCTCTTTGCCTCAAATCATTGTCAAAATCTTGTTAGTTGGTCCTTGTTCTGCTCAGAGTTTATGTGCGGTGAGGATGAAAGGGAGAATAAAAACAGACATGGTCAAAGACACACGGGAACACTGTTTGGGTTTGTGGCCATGTTTTAGTCTATGAGCTTCTGTCTCTTTCGTGACAGCATGATTAATGCGATATCTAATTAAGTGTGAACGCTGTGTTTTTATGTTCAGGCTGAATAGACGTTGTGCTTGGAGAGAAAATGAGAAGGAGTGAGAGATGGGTTTAAAAAAATCAAAACAGCACTGTATTGAGTCACCTTTCTCTATTATAGCGCTTAAAATCATATGAAAAGTGACTTCATAAAAAGTAGTACTGAAAACCCACTCTGGGGTGCGTTTCCCGAAAGCATCGTTAGCCAAATATGGTCGCAAGTTCCGTCGTTATCAGCATAGTTCAACGAGTCAGTGTTTCCCGAAACCATCGTTCCAGCGAACATTCGCAAACAGCGTCGCAAAGTTGTGTGGTTTGAACGACAGCTCTCGACCTGTGGTTAGAGGCAGAGTTTCTATATTGCAGCACATTTGGACGTAATAAATCCTTATCTTGAGCAAAATAAGCAAGCTGACATTCAGTACAACCGGTGCCTTTTATTTAGAATACATACAAATGTAATTTACGTCTTTTAGTTTGTCAAAAGATTTACCGGTGCCTTTTATTTAGAATACATACAAATGTAATTTACGTCTTTTAATTTGTCAAAAGATTTAAAGTAACGTGTTTGAAGAGTGCGCATGTGCGAACGTGCTCTACTATGTAAGAACGAGCCAAATATTGAGTCTGGTAATAAAGCAAAACAACTGATAACAATTAGAAATAGTCCTCAGATGACATGTCTGTAATTTATATTAACAAATCTAGCGTTAACTGGATCTCAAACAGTTTCATTAAAAGTAGTTATTATTCCACTACGCGCGAAACCATCGTGGTTGAACGATACTTTGCGACAGTGGGTTTCGGGAAACAGTCGTGACTAGCTAGTTGATTTCTCTAACGATGCATCTATGGTAGTGAAACAGCGAGTTACATCGTTGTACAGGAAACGCACCCCTGGTTAGCTAGAATTTACAGTATTTTTCTACTTGACAACTAGTTTCTGTATATTCACCATAGTATTATTAATATTGTTTTTTTTTTTTTACAGTTTATTACTGTTAAAATAAGGTCTAATTGAAACTATTTTCATACAATGCATTTTCATACAATTTGTTTTTAGTTTGTTGTATTTGGCAGAAAATTATTGATCCTGTATTGACTTCACTGTCAAATTCTGAAATGATGATAATTTTATGATATGATTTGATATCATATGATTTTATGATGATTCCTGTTAGATCATGTAAAATCTTGGAAGTTTTGTGTGTGTGTGTGTGTGTGTGTGTGTGTGTGTGTGTGTGTGTGTGTGTGTGTGTGTGTGTGTGTGTGTGTGTGTGTGTGTGTGCGTGTGCGTGTGTGTGTGTGTGTGTGTGTTCTCCCTTAGAGCTGAACCTCCCTGAACTTTCAAGACTGTTTCATAAGCAAGTGAAATGAAATAATGAAAAATACAGAAATAATAAGATGAAAGGCTCTTTGTGCCGCCGCTGGATTAATATTTCACACTTTTGTGATTGCAGAGAACATAGAGTGTGTTGTAATTAGTTTTCTCCACAGCTCCTTGTATTGGAGACCACAGGACTATGATAGATCATTAAAACACACACGCAGAGAGAGATGATGGGGGACGTGATTGAGTTTGACAGCTGACGATAAGAGAGACACTGCTTCAGTGGTCGGTCAGTAATGAAATCTCTTCACAGGATCCCATGACAGAGAGGGAAAGCTGTTACGTGATCTAAACAGCGCTGTCAGCTCAATATTCACACGCAGTATGCATATGAGGTATGTGTGGTAGCTGTGCTTTGGAAAACATTTAAAGATATATTTCATGCTGTGGTGACAATTTTTGTCACTATTTCCTCTGCCTTGTGTTGTAACAAACCTGTATGACTTTCTTTTTTCAACACTGTAAGAAAAAAAAAATCTATAGAAAAAAAAACGGAAGAGGTACTGGTAATTTTTATAGACATTTCCTTTAACCCTAAAAAAGAACACTATACACTGTACAAAAAAAGATGCCTTGAACATCCAAGTTGATTGTACATTTAAGTTGAAAATAATCTGTTGTCATGGTTTCTCAGTAGTTAGCACCTGTTCCCTGTTCTGTTGATGACCTTCCTTAGTGTATTTAACCCTTTACTCTTCCTCAGTTCTTTGTCTTGTGTTAATGGTATGTTCCCTTGAGTATAGTTCTTGTTCCTAGTGTCTGTTAAAGGTATATAATCATTATTTTTGCGTCATGCATCGCCGTTGATACCCGTTACACACAGTACATTGGAGCCTTTTTTATGGACTTTTCTTACCCTGTAAAAAAATGTTTGTTGTCCTAACTCATTATTTTGTGTTATCTTTTTTGCATGGGTTTTTTTGAAAGTTGAAAGTGAAACTTATTTTGGAAAGTGTCCCTGACAAATTTGGAAAGGTTTACCTGACATATTATAAAGTACAATGAACTGATTTAATTTAGTTAAGTAAACTTTGAATCTAAGTTCGGCCAACTAAAGTTAGGTTTTCTAAACTACATCCAATAATTTCAGCCAACTAAAGAGGTGTTTTGAAAATCAAATTTTTAGCCACCATTATAGTGATCAGTGTTTGCTTTAGTTGGGCTCGTGACCCTTAAACTGTTAACATTAGATTTTGTTTGGCAGTTGTATCTGAGTTATAACTGCCAGATGATCAAAGAGAAAAGGTGATTCTGATGGTGTTGGTTATGTTTTAACATACTCATTACTTGAGAGTTTTTTAGTGATTCTATAGCAGATGATATTCAAGCTTATTTAATATAGTCCAAAATATTTCTTACAAGTTTTTTTGATCAAAACACTCTGAAAAATGATTTTATTTAGACACACTGACATCAATAATCAGCCTGTGAATCTCAACAATGGTGACAATTATAAAGCATGTTGCAGTGCAATCTGGGTGCCACCAATCAAAACTCATTCATGGCTCCCACCATGCATTGCGGTATGAATAAATTATGATCTGAAATGTCTTAGTAATATCCTTTTCCAAATTGAATATTCTGTTCGTCACCATTGTTGAGATTCATACACTGATTCTTTATGTCTGTGTATATTTAAAATATATATTTTTTTATCAGAACAATTTTTAAGAAATCTTTTGGATTATTTAGACATTTCTAGATCTTGTACTGTAGAATCACTGTGATGTTGTAATCAACATTATACATTTAAAGTCAGAGATAAGGCTTTAAATGAGCTTTGTGATGCAAGTCAAGTGATGATTATGTCATAACATAACCAACAGTGTCTGATCACCTTTTCACTTTGATTATCTGGCAGTTATAACTCAAATACAACAGCCGAAACAAAATATAATGTTAACAAGTTAAGGGTCACAAGACCAACTAAAGCAAACACTGATCACCATAATGGTGGCTTAAAAAATTAGATTTTCTCCTTTGGTGATTCTGCTTGTTAACATCAGGTGTCTTCAATAATGGTCAATCATCACTCAATGAATCACTTAATTAGCTCTTTAACTTTAACACTCCCAACTTTAACAAGCCATATAAACTCCCAGGAGAGTTCATTTAACACTGGAGTTTTTGCTGTGAATAATTCTGAAAAAAATGCTTTTACTAATGATTTATTATTATATTATTTGTTAACAGAAGACTATGAAACGCTTATTACGAACTAAAAACTCGCAACAATCACTTTCACTATATAAAATGTCACAATTACTGTGTATCAGTCTATTTCTTCTGAAGACACGTGTAAGGAATTTTTTTTGTGTAATTTAATGAATCCGTGCTCATAATTGTAAAAACATTGTTGAAGTTGAAGATTTATGTTTGAAGCGGTTTTAAAAGGTTGAAGTTTAGGTTTTAAGACCATACAGTCTACCAGACTGCAAGATAGATAGATAAATTAAGTTTAGTTTACTATCAAAGCATTAGAGTATAATTGAAGTAAAACCTGCAGAAAATGTAGTGCAGTTGTTTCAACTTACATTTATAAGTTAAAATAACAAGTATACTTGTTAATTCAACTGAAAATCTAGTGCAGTTGTTTAAACATACATTTTTGAGTTAAAATAACAATTTTACTTGTTCATTCAACTTTCAGTCTTGTTGAGGACAAAAGAACTTAAGATTTCTTGTTGTCTGGACAATCTAGTTATCTCTACTCAAAAAAATAAGTTGAAATAACTAAATTACTAAAATATTTTTTATAGTGTATTGTGCAAGGCAATATTTTACCTACAGTTTTGGTTGACATCAGTGACATTTGGTCATAAGACTTGCAGAAACCAATGGCATTTGGCAGTTTTTGTAACGTGAAATATGTTGTTTGTTTGGCCTATGAATCCTGTAGTCTTTGCTCTATAGATGTAAATAAACACTCCAAATTTAATTAGGATGGAAAGGCTATAGTACGTGTTGAATGTGAAATACTTTAGGCTGTGGTCTATCTTGAAGAGCTGCTAATCTGTTTATGGATAGTGAAAATAGTAATCATTTGTCAGTGGGGATTTCCACTTCCCCCCTCTCAGGGACAGAGAGATGGTCAGGGCTCTTACACACTAGAGAAAGCTCTGATGGGCCGTCAGAAGGATAGGAACGTATTTGTACTAAACTGTCATGTCACACTCGCTTATAGTTGCAAGAAGTTTTGCTTCAGCATTCTTCTTGTAGCTCACCATCCTCAAAGTCAGTAGATTTGTAGCATGTGTAAGTGTCCTACGGCTGAAATGCGTTGTGATTACTGTGCTATTTGGTAGTTTTTAGTTATTAGTTACTTTCTACATACACATCTGTGTGTCCTCCATCAAATCCATCCTGTCTGGTTCCCACATCTCCACCCACACATGATGTACATCTCCCCCATTCTCACCCAGCGCACAAACACACACACACAGGCTACAGTAAACCACTGTTGTGGGCGGTTGTCCTTTTAATCACACATCTTTCAAGTGATTGACTGCTCCTATGGTGATGTAATAAAATCCCTGATCCCAGTGCTGCCACAAGCCTCAGAACACACGTACAGACAGAGAACACGAGATAGAAAGAGCGAGCCTTGTCATTCTCACTAAGCTTCAGACCTCTGTGCTGGAGGAGGTGTAGAAACCTCCCTTAGTTTCTTCAAAGAGTTTGATTCTTTGCTGGGAGTAACATATATTTAATGAGATAAATCATAGATTTGAGCACATTGCCACAATGAGCACTTTCGAAGACGGGTGTTGGATTCTCCAAAGTTTGCTAACTTCACGACTGCAAGTATTTGAAAGATAGTCCAAAGACTTTACATGCTGAATTATGGGTTACACTTTATTTTACAGTATGTGCACTTAGAAGTACTTACCTAAAAAATTATTGGGTAATATACCTTATATTACTACTTTTTTAGGCAAGTACTTCTAAGTACACATTCTGTAAAATAAAGTGTAACCCATAATTCAGCATGTAAAGTCTTTGGACTATCTTTCAAATGGGTTAAGGTTAGGTTTAGGGGTAGATTCACGGTTAGTACAGTTACTGCAATTACTGTAATAAGTAGGCTACATAGTATGTGTATGGGGAACAGGACTGTAAAATAAAGTGCTATGTTCATAAAATAGTCTGGATGTGTTTTGAGTAGTAGAACAATGTAACGACAAAGTCAATGACAAATAAGAGTGTCAAAGATTAAGAATAATAATTTTAAGTAAAATAATAATAATAATGTTGTTTAAAAATACATGTTCTAAGTTCTGAGGAACTTCTTTTTGGTAAATTTATACCATTTTCAAAAAAAAAGTTTAAATTTCACAACATTTTAATTTTTTTTTATGTATTTTTTTCAAATATCATAAATTGTTTTTTGGGGGGTGAGGTTAACGACAAGACCTTTTACAATCTGAACTAACCTTGCCTGTTTCTGTTTGACAGACAAAAGTTTTTCAAATATTAATAATTGTTTTAAACTGCTTCACTCCGTGTTTTGTTTCTATGAAATAATAATAAAATATTATACAGTTTTCTTTAAATTTCTTTCTTTTAAAGATGCGTTTTCTTCATCATGATATCAGGACACGTTTATCACCCTGACTTTTTGACTTGGTGCTCTAAAAATACCAAAATCAATTATAAATCAGAAATAAATATGTGTTTCTCAAAGATTAGGTGTATTTAATGCATTTTATGTGTGTTAGATTTTTAATGTATTTTTTTTTATTATTATTATTAGTGCTGGGCAACGATTAATCGTGATTAATCACATCGAAAATAAAAGTTTGCGTTTACATTATATATGTGTGTGTACTGTGTATAATTATTTTGTATATATAAATACACACACATGCATGTATATATTTAAGAAAAATGTGTTATTTATATATAAAATATTTCTATTTATATACAATATAAATTATGTATAAATATACAGTATATGTGTGCAAATATTTCTTAAATATATCAATGCATATGTGTGTATTTATATCTACAAAATAATAATACACAGTACAGTATGTAAACACAAACTTTTATTTTGGATACGAATAATCGCGATTAATCGTTGCCGAGCACTAATATTATTATATCCAAACAAAAAATTAGGGTCATGTTATTGTATGTATGTACAGTTACTTGACAACATTGTGACAACATCAATTCCAGATTGACCCACCACTTTTAGTCACTTAAAACACTAACTGTGGTTGGTCAGATAGTCCCTTATCCTCTAAAATCTTTTATTCAGAATAAGCTGTTGTAGACAAGCCATGCTTTGAACAATCTGGTCTTGCAGAGCTAGACAATCCTTTATTCAGCATCCATACAACATTTATACAAGTTGCTAGTAAATGTCACAAACAATTACAAAGTAATGGCAAGGGCACATTGAATTGAACATTAAATTTTGAAGTAGAAAAACTCATATAGTATTTTCCTGTAAAACATATTTTTTAAAGTGTAGAAGCTGATATACCATATGTACACTAAACTATTCCGTACTCTGGGACCTGAGGAAGAATGCATGGAGTGAAAGAGGTGTGGAGGAGATAAAGTGTGGGTAAGAGGAGGATGTCAGAGCGGAGGGCACTTTGATTCTCTCTGGCATCTCTTTCTCCTGTGTGGGAGGCAAAGGGCATCTGTCATGTCCAATCACGGAGAGAAAGAGCAAAAAACATATTCGATTGAGAAGTTGTCTGACAGTATGTGTCCCTCTCAACACAGAGAAACCGGTGTGTACTGAGACATCTTTCTTTTAAATCATGACTTTGGTCTTGCTGTGGGCTTGTTGTGTGTTTGATCCGTAGTAACACATTCATTCATCTCATTTGAGTTGTGTTTGAAAAGTTTTTACAATACTGTTACTAGTAACTAGACATCATTTGTATCTCCACCAGTTGGATCTATTAGATCTAGCTGCCTGTCTCAAGTCAGGATAAAGGAGGAGATTTGGGCGTGGGGCTAGCAACCCCACACCGTAAAAACAAGCTTGCTACAGAAACGTCAACAGCAGATAAAACAGAGATCTTGGTCCTGGACGAGGAAGGTTCTTCAATTCGAAGACGCTTGACGCAAGGTGGGGAAAGCTGCAAGAAAGCCACCAAGCCGACTTCCCTTCTTTCAGAATTATCGGTACGTAGAATGTATGGACCATGTACGAGCCAGGCAAGACCGCACAGGTTGCAGCAGAGATGAGGAACAACAACCTTACCCTGCTAGGTATAAGTGAAACAAGATGGACAAAGTCGTGCCAGAGGTGACTGAGGACAGTGGAGCTGCTACTGTACTCTGGGCATGAAAAGAGCGATGAACCCCATATATATGGAGCAGGCTTCATGTTGTCTAAACAGGCACATAGGTCACTGACTGGTAGACGCATGGCTCAAGAATAATTACAACATCATTTAGGAGCAAGAAAAAGAAAATGAATTTAAACTTCATCCAATGCTACGCTCAAACCAATGACAGTGAAGAGCAGGATAAACATCAGTTCTACAGTAGACTGCATAAGATCCTGGGAACATTCCCAGACCAAGACATCACTATCATTATGGGGGACTTCAATGCCAAGATTGGATCTGATAACACGGGATATGAGCAGGTCATGGGGACTCACGGCCTGGGAACTATAAATGAGAATGGAGAGAGATTTGCAGACATGTGTGCAATCAACAACCTTGTCATTGGAGCTAGCATCTTTCCCCACAAACGGATCCACAAGTATCCCCAAACAGCAAGACAGAGAATCAGATAGATCACATCTGTATAAGTAAGAAGTTTTGGAGATCCCTGCAGGATGTTAGTTAGAAGTTAGAGCAGACATAGCATCAGACCATCACCTGGATGTGGCCAGAATGAAGCTGGAATTGAAGAACTGGACAACCATGGCTGATAAAGGAGTGAAATATAACATCAGCCTTCTGAAGGACCCCAAAACTATAGCAGAGTTCGAACTGATGCTTAGGAACAGGTTTGAAGTACTGCAATAACTGCATGAAGAAGAAGAAGACAAAATACTCTGTAGATGGCAGCCAGTGAAAGAGGCACTCAGATCAGTATGCCAGGACAGAGGTTCTCAATTCCGGTCCTGGGAACCCACAGCTCTGCACAGTTTGTATGTCTCCCTCATTTAACACACCTGATTCAAATCATCAGCTGATTAATGAAAGAGATATATGAACTGAACTGGGTGTGTCAGATAAAGGAGACATATAAAATGTGCAGAGCTGTGGGTCCCCAGGACCGGAATTGAGAACCACTGTGTCAGGAAGTACTCGGAGTCAGAAAACACCTGTATAAAGAGTTGATTACAGTGGAGACTTGACCAAGATAGAGGATGGGAAGAAAGCAGGAGTCAATAGCAGTAGGACTAGAGCAGCAAAAGCCCAGGCTCAAATAGATTATGCAAAAGCAAACAAAGCAGTGAAAAGGAGTATCAAGAAGGATAAGAAAGACTATGTGAGTGAACTGGCAGCTGAAGCAGAGCAGGCAGCATACAACGGCAATATGAAACAAATATATGACATCACCAAGTGACTGTCTGGAAAGTTCAGCAAGCCAGAGTGACCTGTCAAGGAGAGAAAGACCATCAAAGATATCGAACAGCATTTGAAGAGGTGGGCCAAGCACCTCGAAGAACTCTTGAATAGACCAGCTCCACCAAATCGACCAAACATCTACCCAGCCATCTCAGACTTACCCATCAAGTGTAACAAGACAACCAGAGAGGAAATAAAGAAAGCCATCACTCGGTTAAAGAATGCAAAGGGGGCTGGACCTGATGACATCCCAGCAGAGGCCCTGAAAGTAGACTTGGATGCATCAGTGGAGATGCTGTATCCTCTCTTTGAGATGATCTGGGAAGAAGAGGAGATTCCGACAAACTGGAAAGAGGGATACCTGGTAAAGATCCCTAAAAAAGGTGACCTCAGCAATTGTGCAACAGAGGCATCACACTTCTGTCTGTACCAGGGAAGGTTTTCAATCAGATCCTCCTGGAGAGAATGAAAGACATTGTTGACACACATCTTCGAAATCAAGAAGATGGTTTCCGGCAGAATAGATCATGCACGGACCAGAACGCAACACTCCGCATCATAGTCGAACAGTCCCTCGAGTGGAATTCCCCCATTTATAAACTTTGTAGACTACGAGAAGGCATTTGACAGCTTGGATCGAGAGACCCTTTGGAATCTCCTTCGACACTACAGCATCCCAGTTAAGTTGGTCAACTTGATAAGAAAATCTTATGATGGAATGTCCGACTTGTAGAGTCATCCATGGAGGGCAGCTCACTAACATCTTCCAGGTGAAAACTGGTGTGAGACAAGGATGCCTGCTGTTACACTTCCTGTTCCTGTTTGCCATTGAGTCATGAAGGAAGCCACAAGAGAGCGAAAAAAAACGTAATCCAGTGGACCTCGTGGACCCAGCTCGAGGACTTGGACTTTGCTGATGACCTTGCACTTCTCTCCCACAACAAACACCAGATGCAAGAGAAGACAGATGTTGTGTCAACTATCTCATCTCAGATTGGCCTCAACATAAACAGAGATAAGACCAAGATCCTAAAGATAAAATCCTCAAGCAAGGAACCAGTCATGCTGAATGGAAGTCCCTTGGAAGAAGTTCAGTCCTTCACCTACTTGGGCACTGTCATTGACCAACAGGGTAGGACAGACGCAGACGTCAAGGCAAGGATTGGCAAAGCAAGAGCAGTCTACGTACAGCTCAAGAACATCTGGAGCTAAAGAGACCTGTCCTTGACATAAAAAAGATCCACCTATTTTACTCCAATGTGAAGTCAGTAAATTTTCTCTAAATTATCTACAATATTATACTATTTTTTTTGCAAGCACTGCCTGAGATTTCTCACCCCTGCTATTTGATTTTTAGCACAGCTTGCAATGAAAGATGTGTGTGAAATCTAGTGTTATCTGAGGCCTGTCCTGCGGTCAGTGCTTGTCACATCCTCGTTCACTGGGAAAACACACTCACACTGGTTAATGATGTGTGACAGAAATTTAACACATCCCACTCTGTTTCACCGCTCACACACACACACACACACACACACCCATACCATACACACATGAACTTTTCAGGATAGGAGATAAATGTTTAATTGAACTCATAACACACAATAAATAAATTGAAAATTGAAAATACCCATCACCCTCTCCTGCACTGCAGATATTCCTGTTTCCACGTCTATCCCACTAAAACACTGTTCAATCCAAACCCAAGCCTGAATTGCATGGATTTGTCTGGCCCAGTTCAGCACAGATGTGCGTCTCATCTGCCAAACACGCCTCACTGCTCTTCCAGTGCCAGATTTTACCGATTTGTTTAACTTCATCCAGCCTGCCGCTGTGTTTCACAAGGCCCATATTTTTCTGTTATTAAATTGTTCTCGTTTATGTTTTTGGTTCATCAGTGTGAGCGGTTTCCCAGTAAACTACTGACAGATGTTGGTGCTCATGTTTAGCTGCCACCATGAGCACAATCTACAGTATATTATTATGAGTTTGCTTTCAACAGATTGCAGTAATTAAAAAAAATATACTGTTTGCGGCTCTCATCATGTTCACAATTGAATCACTGGTGATGTACAAGCTATCTCACTGCCTCAAAGATGCTGTTCCTCATTGTTCTGCACTATTTCACACTAAATAAGCTTGGCTACCAGTACCATAAAGTAGATTGTTGCTTATTGTAGTAAAGTGGACCATCGTAATAAAATGAAAATTGGTATTTAGTGGTATTTGCTGAGGTGCAACCATCTAGTATTGCCCTGGTGGTAGAAAACTCTAACAACTGAATAACAATAGCAACACCCTGTCAACCAGCTAGAACACACTAGCAACCACCGAGCATTGCCCTGGCAACCACACACAGACCAACTGCATGGCAATACACTGAAACCATTTCAAACACCATAGTAACACCTTGACAACCACACAGAATATCCCAGAAACCATCTAGGAACACCCTGGCAACCACCTAGCATTGTCCTGGCAACAACTCATAACACTCTAACAACTGCAAAGCAATACTCTGAAAATATTTAAAACACCATAGCAACACCCTGACAACCACCCAGAATACCCCATAAACCACAGAGGAACACCCTGGCAACAACCCAGAACACTCTACCAACTGCATAGCAATACCTTGAAAATGTTTTAAACACCATAGCAACATCCTGGCAACCACCTAGAGCACATTAGCAACCAGCTAACAGGACCCTGGTTCCCATCAGAACAATAACAACTGCCAAGCAATAAACGCAAATTAGAAACTGCATAGCATCATACTGTTAGATACTTAAAAAGCCCTAGCAACCACATAACAACACTCTGGCAACTGCATAGCATCATATTGTAAAATATTCAAACACATTAGAAACTGCATGGCAACTATGGCATGGTGAAAGCAAATTTTGCACATTCAAGCACCACTTATGTTTCTTCAGAAAATGTAGAAATTTGTTTTCAATATGTCAGTATTTTAGCAACATTTCTGGTTGGATTGGTTATTTTTCAGGTGAGAGTCTGGAAGTAATTCTAAGCAATGAACCAAAGCTCTAGCCGAGTGCTTGAACCTGTTGTCAGGAGATGAGAGGATGGAGCGGATGAATGAAAACAGACAGGATGTATGAGAGCGAGAGTCATGCTTTCATCTATTAAACGCAGTGTCCATAAGCTGACTTACTGCGTCCTCTCCTTTGATCTTCCCTGGATCTTTATTTATTCAAAAGACTGATGCTTTCTCTCTTTTTTGTTTTTGCCTTGTTCCAGCTCACATGTCACAACACCTTGCAAAAGATGCACAGCTATAACTCACGCTCGTATGGTCAGATGAATGGAAAGAGTGGGCCGCACACGTGAAAAATTTAATATGAAAGCTTTGAGTGGGTGCAAATGCCTCAAGCTTATTATCTGGTTCCATTGGATTTTAAGAGAATGGATCTTAAAAGCTTGGGAAAACCTTCTTGTTCCTAATGGTCTACATTTCAAACAAGCCGTATCAGGGCCAATATTTTCTATTATAGCAATAAGTACTCTTATTCAGCACTACAGGCAAGTACAAATGTCTTTCCAGACTTCACATGAACAAAGTTCACTGACAAAGACAGTTATTTTCTAATGAAATCATTTGGTGAAAAAACAACGACAACACTTTACATTGCTTTATCAGACACATCAGAATTACTTTTATGTATCCATCCATCTATCCATCCATCCGACAGTCTGTCTCTCTATCTATCTACAGTATCTATCTATCTATCTATCTCTCTATCTATCTATCTATCTATCTATCTATCTATCTATCTGTCTGTCTGTCTGTCTGTCTGTCTGTCTGTCTGTCTGTCTATCTATCTATCGTTATATCGTTATATCGTTCTGTCTATCTGTCTATGGTTCTGCCACTTTGGACACTAAGACAGATTCCTTCTTGTTGTTATTATTATTATAGATATATTCTACTAAATTAATTATTTAAAATAAATAATATTTCAAAATGATCTCTTTGCTGTGGGAGGCAATGGATGGATTAGTACGGTCATAATAGTGGATGTTGTTCTGCGTTCTCGTTTTTACAGTTTTCTTGGATTCTCCCTCTAGGGCAGCATTTGGCATTGATGATAAAACAGGTAGAGTGGTCAGAGTGAAGGAGAAGAGACGGCACTGGGGGAGAGAGACTGATGGAGTGTGTGGGTCAAAATGGGATAATGGAGCAATGAAGGAAGCAAGGCTGGGTGAGAGCGCACTTTGACACACTGTTAAAGGAGACCTAGAACTAATGTACTGTGACACACTCACAAAAATACAAATGAGAAAGACGAATGAGAATTTTTGAGAAACAGCGCATTCACCCTGCTGAGAGTTTAGCCTCTTCTGAATGAGTCCATCGCAGAGAGAGAGAGAGAGAGAGAGAGAGACCTGTGCAGTTGTACGAGCAGACGTGCTATGTTGCCATAGCAATGGATCTAGAAGTAGCGGAGGTCCATCTGAACTGTTACTGTGCGCATAATGAGTGTGTTTTGTTAGATTATTCGTAATGAACAGACAGGAGACAGCGGGCTCTTAACATGGAAGCTTTACTGAAAAACCTCACATCCTCCGCGCATGACACGCATGCGCACATTACACATCCAAAACATCCTACCAGTACATCTCCCCCTTTTAGCTAAAGAACGTTCCCTGCATTAACATAACATCTTACTGCACTATTACTTTCTCATGCAGTCCATTCCTTCCCCTTCCTTTTTTTTCTAAATAACCTCAGAACGGACAATAACAAGTCAAACTCTAAAGGTTTAATCTTAATGGTGGTCTGATCACCCTGCCCACTCTGCTTCTAACATAGTCCCTAATCTCTCTTGGCTGTGAAGGAACTGCTCTCAGATGGGAACGGTGTCTTCTCAAACTACCAGACTGCCATTCTACAATGTAGGAACGTGGAGTATCAGCAGGACTCATGACTATGCCTGGGTTTGGCACATTATTAATCCAGACTGATTGTCCAGACTGTAGAGCAGGTTTTGTATGTGCTCTGTGGCGTTTATTGTACCACTTAGTCTGTTTTACCTTCAACTCTTTGTCTTTTCTTTTGAAGATGTTGAGGTTTGGCCAGGCTGGTTTCAGTGTGGATGGACTCACTGGGAGAGTAGTTTTGATGTTCCGTCCCATCAGGAGTTGAGCAGGTGAAGCTCCTGATACTAATGGTGTAGCTCTGTAAGACATAAGTGCTGTGTGAGGGTCCTCACCTTTACACAGTAGTGTTTTAACAGTTCTCACTGCTCTTTCCGCTTCTCCGTTGCTTTGAGGATAGTGCGGGCTGCTGGTTACATGATGGAAATCATAGACTTTTGCAAAGTCAGCAAAGTCTGATGCTGTGAACTGAGGGCCATTGTCTGTAACTAGGACCTGTGGGACCCCGTGGCGAGCAAACATCGCTTTGAGATTCTCTATCACATTTCTTGATGTTGTTGAAGTGAAAGAAGCAACTTCTATGTAGCGTGAAAAGTAGTCTATCAGCAGAACATAAACACCCTTGTTGCAATGGAAAAGATCTGCTGCCACTCTCTGCCATGGTCGTGAAGGTAATGGAGTGATCAACAGGGGTTCTGGGTAACTGTAGCTGTTTTTGACACGTTTCACACTGACTTACTTTGTCTTTGATTTGCTTTGTTATACCTGGCCACCATATTGACATTTGCGCTCTTGCCAAGCATTTAGTGATGCCTTGATGTCCCTGGTGCAACTTCTCTAGAACTTCTTTTTGCATACTGCCAGGTATCACTAGTCGATTTCCCTTCATCAGCAAACCCTCTGCATTGAGCAGGTCCTGTCTGTGTTGCCAAAACAATGCTAGATGTGGTGGAACACTCTTTTTTCCATCCCAACCTGTACGTACAAGAGAACTTAGCTGTCTGCACACTTCGTCCTCTTCCTGAGCCCTCTTTATCTGAGCAAGCTTGGTAGGTGTTGCTGGCAATTGTTGAATGACATGATCAACACTCACTTTTATCTCTTCCTCTCTTTTTAGGTCTGCTTCTGATGGGTTTTCTTTGAGTGGAGCTCTGGAGAGTGTGTCCGCTGTGATCAGATTTTTTCCAGGAACGTGCATGATCGAGTAGGAGAACCACAGGAGTCGCAGACGAAATCTTAATATGCGTGGAGACAGGTCATCTAGCGATCTCGAGCCAAGTAGACTGACTAGTGGCTTGTGGTCAGTCCTGACCACAAAATCCAGTCCCAGAAGATAGGTTTGAAATCTTTCACAGGCCCTCGTGATTGCTAGGGCCTCCTCAATTTGAGCATATCTTTTCTCCGTAGGCGTCATGCTCCTTGAACTGAAAGCAACAGGTCTCCATTCACCTGTAGGCTGCAGCTGAGATAATACTCCAACTAATACAAAGAAAGACGCATCAGCTGAAACTCTGGTATGTCGATCTGGACAGTACTGTGCTAATACTGCCAAAGAACTGAGTTCTTGCTTCAATTTTTCAAAAGCTTGTTGTTGTGGACTCCCCCATACCCAGACGTTTTCAGCTTTGAGCAGGTCTCTGATAGGTCCAGTCAACTCTGCAATATTGGGTGAAAATTTTCCAACGTAATTCACCATGCCAAGGAATCTCTTGACATCAGCTGTATTTTTAGGCTCTGGCATTTCTTTAATAGCTTTTATTTTGTCTGGATCAGCTCGTATGCCTTTTGCACTGACAATGTGTACTAGGAACCTAACTTGAGGCACTGCAAATTGACATTTTTCGTTCAGTGTCAACCCTTTCTGTTCCAGGCGGTTCAGAACCTTGATAAGTCTTGCATCATGTTCCTTACGTGTAACACCGAACACCAGGATGTCATCTGCGTGGTACAGTGTGCCCTCCAGGCCCTCCAGCAGTTCTATCAACCGTTTCTGAAAGTGTTCAGATGCTGAGGAAATGCCAAATGGAAGGCGGTTAAAACAGTATCTTCCATAAGGCGTAATGAAGGTAGTGAGCGGGACCGAATCTTTATGCAAAGGAATCTGCCAGAATCCAGCAGTTGCATCCAACTTAGAGAAGAATGTTGCGCCTGACAGTTTAGCCAGTGTTTCATCGACTGCAGGAAGAATATGTCTCTCTCTGCAGACATTGCTATTTAGATGTGTTAAATCAACGCAGATTTGAATCTTGCCATTTGGTTTCAGCACTATCACCATACCTGAACACCACTCAGTCGCTTCTTCAATGGGTTATAACTCCTATTTCTTCCATTCTTTCTAGCTCCTCTTTCACTCCTTATTCATCATGGGCAAGGGCACTCGACGAGGGGCAGCCAGAGCAAATGGAGTGGTTAACTCTTTGAGTTTGATTTTGTATTCTCCTTCCAATTTTCCAAGTCCTGTGAAGACTTTTAGAAACATCTCTTTGTAATTCGGATCTGCTGTCTGCATTGCATCCACTGTGTGAAGTAAGTCCAGCTCTTTTATGGCTGGTAGTCCAAGGAGAGGGGACACCAGTCTTGGTATCACAAACACTGGGTGTTTTATCTTCTTCCCAGATGACAAAGTGATGCTTTAAACTGCCCTCTCACCTGTATTGACATGTTGCTTGGTCCACACAGCTTTTTGTTCGGCGGGCTGAGAATACCGTGGCTCGTCTTTGAGTACATGCTCTCTGGGATGGCTGTTACTACTGCTGCTGTGTCCAGTTTGAAAATAATTTTCTCGCCGTTCACTGCAATGAACTTTTGCCAGACATCAGTCGAATTCTCAGACTTTACGACTTCCAGGAAAACAGTCTCTATGCTCTCCATCTCAATTATATATTTCCTCCAGTCTTTTTTTTGTTTTGCAGACTGCAGCGAAGTGTCCTTTTTTGTTGCACTTCCTGCACTCAGCCTCTCTCGCTGGACAGCTGTTCAGTGAGTGTGCTTGTGGCTTTCCACATCTGCTACATCCCTTGCTGGCTTCATTGTGTTTTGTACTGTCTTGTCGTCTTTGCATTCCTTTCTGTGCAAATCTTGGTTTCATTTTGTATTTTAACATGTCCATGTTTACCTCATTTGAGTCACCGCTAGCTTGTCTTAAGATTGTCTGCTGCTTTTTTATCTCTTCACTTTGTCTTATCTTTGTGATGGCTTTATTGAGTGTGAGCTCGGGGTCAAGCTGTAATCTCTCTGACAATCCGTGATCTCGTATGCCAACTACCAGTCTGTCTCGTATCATTTCCTCTTGAAGGACTCCATACTGGCAATTTTCTGCTAGTTTATAAACTGCAGTGATGAACATTTCAGCTGATTCGCCCTGTTCTTGGCACCTCTTGTTGAATTTAGCCCTCTCGTAGATCACGTTGTGTTTACATGCGAAGTGTTTCTCGAACGCTTCTTTAACTTTGTCATATGTTTTTCTGTCTTCTTCAGAAAGAGCCAGCGTGCTCATGATATCATCAGCTTTATCTCCCATTGTGTAGATAAGCGAATTAACTTGATATTCTTGGCTTCTTTCACTAATTCCCGATGCTATACGGAATCTCTCATATCGTCTAATCCAATTTGGCCAGCTGCCAAAATCATTGAAGTCAAAATGTTCAGGCGGGCTTATTGAGAACAAAGTATCCATCTTATATGTTTACCTTGATGCTGTTTTATATTGAATTTTCTTCGGGGTTTTATTTCTTCTTCTTTCTCTCTCTTCGCGTTTATCGTCTCGGAGCTCACTCACACTCTGTGTCCGTCTCGCAGCTGCCGCCGCGCCGATCGCGTGATCTCGTTTTTTTGTTTCCTCGAAACTTCACTTACAAACTCTTGTTTTCGCCGCGCTGGTGCGGATGACTGTTATCTCTTAGAAAGCGAGGTACATCCGCTTCTGACACCATGTTAGATTATTCGTAATGAACAGACAGGAGACAGCGGGCTCTTAACATGGAAGCTTTACTGAAAAACCTCACATCCTCCGCGCATGACACGCATGCGCACATTACACATCCAAAACATCCTACCAGTACATGTTTCACTTCAGGGTGTAAGCAAAGAGGTCAGGGTTTATGTTTTGTGTGTTTATTTCTTCTGTGTATCCCTGATCAGGCCCACACAGAATCTGCACGCGCAGAACCAGAACGCCTGTTAACATCTGCATATTGACCTCTTCGCGTAATCGTTCAGATACTTTGGTTTACTTCCAAAAATATGGCTGTATTCTCTATGGCATTGAACACATTTTACCATGATGAAATACACTCTGCATACAGCTTTTCTGCAAATTGTCCAAATATCAGTGCAAAAAACATTGCATTATTCCATGCTGATTATTTATTAGAAGTGTACATAGTCAACATGACATCTAAAGATCAATATGTTTTAAAGGGATGATGAATTGACATAAATTGTTCAACCTCATGTTGTTCAAACCCTCATTTATTCAAGTGAATACCAAATGAGCATCTGTTATGTTAAAAAACGGGAGTGATGCAACATTATTTTTGAATGCACACAAGCAGTTCCCTTACGAAGGGAACTCAACGATGCGTCGATCGACGCCATGGGAACGCCTCCAGCGTGACTGCGTCTGAAGCATCTATATCAACTAGTCCAATGGAAAGAATGAGCGTCACGGGCGGGTGACGTCATGACCAGGAAATGATAAAAGCACATCCGGTGCAAACCGGCATCAGCTTCTGTTGCCTCAGCAAGCGATCTGTGTTATACTGTCTCTGTCTATTTATTGTTGTCTGTTGCAATTTATTCTGTAACGTTATGGCGAAACAAGTGTACAAGCAGTGTGTTCCTCCCTGCCCGCGTTATTTAACGGGTGGGGACACACACAAGCTTTGTGTCATTTGTTTGGGAGTGGAGCATGCGGTCTCAGCCTTCGAGGGGGCTGAGTGCCAGCATTGCGAGATGCTTCCGCTTCGCATACTCCGTTCTCGCCTGTCACTCTTTGATGAAAAGAGTGGGCAGGCTCGAGATCCTCAGGGATCAGGACCCACGTCTGCCGAGGCGGCGCGGAGAATGCATTCTTGGGGATCGCAAAAGGATCTTTCGGAGGGATTAGAGACGGGTCCGCGGGCCTTTACTCCTTCCTTACCCGAAAGATCCAGCGCTCTCCCCCCGGTGTCGGAAGCACGCGCTGCAGTTTCTTCCGCCCGGGGAGAGAGCCCTCCATTACTTCATTGCTCTTCCTCCGAGGAGGTTGATGTATGGAAATGAGTATGGAAAGTGAAAGCACACACATGGGGGAAAAAGATTCACAATTTATTTCCCTAGCATATGATGAGCTGGTGGATGTTACGTCACGGGTAGTAGAGAAATTAAATATTGAATGGCCATCTGAGAATAAGGGCGCTCGTCCTAAAAGTAAATTAGATGAGCGCTTTTTATCTTCCGCGACATTATCTCCACCACGAGGGCTTCCTTTCTTTCCCGATCTTCATAATGAGATATCGAAATCGTGGAATAAACCATACTCTTCACGACTTTTTAGCCCTCAAGTTAACACTTATTTGAGAATAAGAGGGCTAAAAGAGTATGGTTATGAGGCGATGCCCCAGGCGGAACAGAATTTAGCCAGCTATCTTTCGCCTGGTGCTGCATCGTCTCTGAAAGCCTCGGCTTTGCCCACTAGACCGCTTAAAGCCACTTCGGTTTTAGTGGGCAAAGCTTATACGGCAGCAGGTCAAGCTGGAGCGTGTCTGCATACAATTGCACTGCTACAGGCCTATCAAGCTGACCTGCTGGGCGATTTTTATAATAGTGAGGGTATTACTCGTGACGAAATTCGAGAACTTCGTCGGGCTACCGATCTTTCTCTCAGGGCTACTAAGGAGACCGCCAGAGCAATTGGGCGGTCTATGGCAGCCTTGGTAGCTACTGAGAGACATTTGTGGTTAAATCTGTCAGAGATGAAGGAAAAAGATCGGGCTTTTCTTTTAGATGCTCCGCTTGAACCTTCTGGTCTCGTCGGCGACGCAGTTCACGCGGTCGTCGAGCGATTTCAGGACAAGCTGACGCTTTAAAAAAATGTATCCCTCGCCGTGTCCAGCCCCCTGGGGCTGCTGGGCGTGAGCAGCCCCAGCCGTTAAGCTCATCATATCGTGTGCAACAAAAAGAGAGTGTTTCGTCTCGTGCACCTCCACATAAACAATGGAAACAGACGCAACACTCTCAGTCGAAGTCTTCTAAGTCGAAGCCGGATCTCAGGACCGTTCTTCAGGCGAAGAAGACTTCGGCTCAGAAAAAAAAAAAGACCTGATGTTATGCGTCAGGCCTGTGAGGACAGCCCCGACCGAAGTAGAGCGGTGTACACCTCATTATACGGTGCCTGTTCCATTTCGGGGTCCTCACGAGACCGTTCTGCCAACCCTGCCACCCTTTGGTGCTTCAGGGCGCAGCGGTCTCCAGCGAGTCGCTGATGCTATGCTGCGGCACAGCATCGGTTTCGCGCCCTCTGAGGGGGGCTTTAGAGCAGCCAGTTCAGGTAGTTCCTGCCATTATGTTTCAGGCTCCAGAATTAGCTGTCTCAGTAACACCAGAGACCAGCCTCGAGAGGCTGGTTCCCTTAGTAAATTTTCTGGCAGCGTGGAAGCTTCTGCCGAATATTACTCGTTGGGTCCTGCAGATTGTAGAGAAAGGATACAGAATCCAGTTTGGTTCTCGTCCTCCTCGTTACAGCGGGGTGTTGCCCACAGTGGTGCATCCCGAGCAGGCTCTGGTAATGGAGCCAAGAGGTAAAGGCCCTGTCAGCGAAAGAAGCTATAGAACAGGTGTACTCACCCGACCGAGAGTCGGGTTTTTACAGCCGTTATTTCTTTGTTCCAAAAAAGGATGGAGGGTTGCGTCCCATTTTAGATCTTCGTCTGTTAAATCGTTCAGTACAGAAACTCAAGTTCAAGATGCTGACACTCAAACAGATCGTGACTCAAATCAGATCCGAGGACTGGTTTGTCACGATAGATCTGAAGGACGCTTACTTCCATGTCTCCATCCTCCCTCAGCACAGGAAGTTCCTAAGATTTTCTTTCGGGGGCAAAGAATACCAGTATCGGGTACTTCCTTTCGGTCTAGCTCTATCACCCCGTACGTTCACGAAATGCGTAGATGCAGCTCTAGCCCCGCTCAGGCTGCAGGGCATACGTATTCTGAACTACATCGACGACTGGCTGATTCCAGCGGAATCAGAGCAGTTGGCGGTTCGGCACCGAGGTGTCGTTCTCGCTCATATGCAGATGTTGGGGTTGAGGCTCAATGCCAAGAAGAGTGTGCTTTCTCCAGTACAGAGAACCACTTTCCTTGGTGTGGTATGGGATTCAGTGACGATGCGGGCCACCCTATCGCCCGTTCGTGTAGCTGCTATCCTGTCAGCCACAAAAGAGCTGAAGCTAGGCCAGTCACGCACTCTAAAACAGTTCGAGAGACTGTTGGGTCTCTTGGCAGCAGCGTCCAACGTGATACCTTTTGGCCTGCTGTACATGAGACCTTTACAGTGGTGGCTCAGGACCAGAGGGTTCTCCCCGAGGGGAAACCCACTTCGTATGATCAAGGTCACGCGACGTTGCCTTTGTGCCTTAGTTATATGGAGGAAGCACTGGTTCTTAACCCAGGGTCCGGTGTTGGGAGCTCTTTGCCATCGAGTTACTTTCTCGACAGATGCTTCCCTCACCGGCTGGGGAGCGGTAATGGAAGGCAGCTCGGTTCAGGGTCTGTGGAAGAGTCATCATCTCTCGTGGCACATAAATTGCCTGGAGATGATGGCTGTCTTCAATGCGTTGAAACAATTCCTCCCAGACCTGAGGGGCCATCATTTGCTCGTCCGTACAGACAACACATCAGTGGTCTCTTATCTGAACCGTCAGGGGGGTCTGCTTTCGCGTCCGCTTTGCAAACTGGCGCACCAGATCATCCTGTGGTCTCTAGGGAAGGTACTCTCCCTGAGGGCAGTGTATATTCCTGGGGACCAGAATATTGGAGCAGACATCCTGTCGAGGCAGGAGCTGAGGCCAGGGGACTGGAGACTCCACCCCGAGGCGGTGGAGAAAATCTGGGAGTTTTACGGCCAAGCAGAGGTGGATCTGTTTGCGTCTCAGCAAACGACGCACTGTCCACTTTGGTTCTCCCTTACTCACCCAGCCCCCCTGGGGCTGGATGCTATGGTGCAGACGTGGCCGAGGCTACGTCTGTACGCCTTTCCCCCTGTTGCTCAGCTCCTAGGAGTTCTGGAGCGAGTCCGGCGGTATGGAATAAGCCTACTGCTAGTAGCACCACGCTGGCCGAGTCGGATCTGGTTTGCGGACCTGATCCACCTCTTAGACGGTCCTCCCTTGGAGATCCTGATCAGGAGAGACCTTCTGTCTCAGGCAGGGGGCACAATATTTCACCCCCGACCAGAGATTTGGAACCTGTGGGTTTGGCCTCTGAGGGGGCCCAACTCATAGAGAGTGGTCTTTCAGCCGAGGCTGCTGAGACCATTCTAAGCTCCAGAGCTCCAGCTACTAGGAAACTATATGCGCTTAAATGGAGAGTTTTTTCTTTATGGTGTCACCAACATCGGTGGGATCCAGTTAACTGTTCTGTGAACACAGTACTCGAGTTCCTGCAAGAGCGCTTTACGTCAGGTCTATGTCCTTCCACGCTTAAGGTCTACGTGGCGGCCATTGCGGCTTACCACGCCCTGGTGGGGGGTACATCGTTGGGTCGAGACCCCCTGATTACTCGTTTCCTTCGTGGCACATTGAAGCTGAGGCCTGCAACTCGCACTAGGGTGCCAGCTTGGGATTTGGCAATAGTACTAGAAGGCCTGTCTAGGGCTCCGTTCGAGCCCTTAGATTCGGTTTCAGAGAAATTTCTTACCCTTAAGACTATCTTTCTGCTAGCTATCTCATCCCTTAAGAGAGTTGGAGACTTTCAGGCCCTTTCGGTTTCCCCCACTTGCCTTGAGTTTGCACCGGGGATGGTCAAGGCATTTTTATATCCGAAACAGGGTTACGTCCCTAAGGTGCCGACCTTGATTCCGAGGCCTATTGTGCTGCAGGCTTTCTGTCCTCCTTCTTTTACATCTGCGGACCAGGAAAGGCTGAACCTCTTGTGTCCAGTGCGAGCACTGGATACTTATGTTCATCGGACATCTTCAATGAGGAAGTCCGACCAGTTATTTATTTGCTTTGGATCAACTAAGAAGGGTCTTCCTGCTTCTAAACAGACGGTTAGTAAGTGGATAGTTGAGGCTATTTCACTTCCATACGAGTACTCTGACCAGCCGTGTCCTTTGGCGGTCAGAGCTCACTCTACGAGGGGTATGGCGGCCTCTAAAGCCTTATTATTTGGAGTTTCTCTTCAAGACGTGTGTGATGCGGCAGGCTGGTCCTCACCGCTCACATTCGTTAGGTTTTACAGCCTGGACCTGGATGCTGCCCCAGGTTCTCAGGTGCTTAGTGCTTAGTTACAACAGACTAACACTCAGGTACTTGGAATTCTGGCGCTTTGGGTATTCTCGTTCCCATGGCGTCGATCGACGCATCGTTGAGTTCCCTTCGTAAGGGAACGTCTCAGGTTACTATTGTAACCATAGTTCCCTGAGAACAGGGAACGAGACGATGCGTCACCCTGCCATACTTACTGCATCCCTGTGATCGGCTTGCTTCGGCAATTTTCGAAGCTAATGCCGGTTTGCACCGGATGTGCTTTTATCATTTCCTGGTCATGACGTCACCCGCCCGTGACGCTCATTCTTTCCATTGGACTAGTTGATATAGATGCTTCAGACGCAGTCACGCTGGAGGCGTTCCCATGGCGTCGATCGACGCATCGTCTCGTTCCCTGTTCTCAGGGAACTATGGTTGCAATAGTAACCTGAGACGTTTTGTGTATGTAACGAGGTTAGATGTTATAGGAAGAAGGAGGCGGGAACCGGCGAACATTCAACAACTTTTAATAATAAAATAAATCAATACAAAAACAAAAGTATAAGCCAGCAGCCCCTCACGGACGACTGCTGGCCACAAAAAAACAGAAACAAAACACAACATAAAATCAGGCCTGTTCCTCTCTCGATCTCCACTGTCGTCGCTCCTCCGTGAGAGATACGAGGCCAGTGCGTCCCGCAGGTGTCGCTCATCAGTAATCTCGCCACCGGCCTCGCGCCGTCCTCCCACGGCCCTCGTCCTGCTCGCCACAGGGTCATTTTGGGGGTTTTACAGCTTCAGTCTCCATTCACTTTAATTGTAAGGAAATTGTAGATACGTAACATCCTACAAATTTTGTTCTTTGTGTTCCATGGAAGATATAAAATCATTCAAGTTTGAAACAGCATGAGGGTTAAAAAATGTTGACAGTGTCACATGATTCAGTGATTCTGTGTCACATGATTGAACCGTTCAAAAGTTTGGGGTTGGTAAGATTTTTAATGTTTTTGAAAGAAGTCTCTCACCAAGGCTAAATTTATTTGATCAAAATTACAGCGAAAACATTACTATTGTGAAATATTATTACAATTCAAAATAACAATTTTCTGTTTGAATATATTTAAAAAATGCATTAATTCCTGTGATCAAAGCTGAATTTTCAGCATCATCACTGCAGTCTTCAGTGTCACATGATCCTTCACAAATCATTCTAATATTTTGATGCTCAATAACCATTTCTGATTATCAACAGTTGTGCTGTTTAATATTTTTGTGGAAATCGTGATACATTTTTTTTCCAAAATTCTCTAATTAATAGGAAGTTTAAAAAACTGTATTTGAATAGAAATCTTTTAAATCTGTATAAATGTCTTTACCATGCAAAAGTTTGGAGTTAAGATTTATTTATTAAGATTTATTTCATTAAGTTGGAGCAAATGGAGTGTTATGTCCTGGAATAATATTTTACATAGAAAATGTAAGCTCAGGTACAGTAACTGGTTATAGTTTTTGATGATTATTATTATAATTGAATATCCTTTTTATCCTGTCATTGTACCAGGGAAACCTATTGATACCCTAGTCTGTTTTATTTTTCTCAAGCTCTCAATGATATCCGCTAGCAGTGTGCGTAATCCAATGCCATAAGTGTTCAGTGTGTACACGCATCACACTGGCGGAAACGACTGAGATTATTTAATGGGATTCTAATATGAGACAAGGATGCAGTACAACGTCCACCAGCCCCAACCTCTCTCTCTCTCTCTCTCTCTCTCTCTCTCTCTCTCTCTCTCTCTCTCTCTCTATCTTTCTCTCCCCATCCGCCTTTCTCCATTTTTAATGATACATCTGCAGGAGAAAAGAGGGGGGGAATGGTTATTGTCAGGGTAAATGGCTTGTCATGGAGCGATTTGAATCTGAAAGCATTTTTTTGTGGGTAAACTGAATGGAGTTCTGGAAGAATGGAAGCAGCGCTGTAGAGTTTGGCGTCTCAGAGGTCTGATATACCCAGAAGGCTTCAGACTCGCTTTGCATGTCGAGACAAGCAGAGGCATATGTGGGAATATTGGTAAGGGTATCGCAAAACGAGCATGTACATCACTGTCATATCCGTTCTAACACAAAATACAAGTGCTTTCTCCTCCCGTGTGGGACTTAAGTTGAAGTATAGCACACACACACTAGGGTCTTCTTCCACTCATTCCTGCCTCATAGTGTCTTTTTTATTTTACATGCACACTGAATCCAGGGGTCAAATTAATGCATCTATATTCTGTAGGGTTCCTCCTTTCCTCGTTCCCTGCAGAAGCCCACAGGTAAGAGTCTTTGTGAGGTTTTTAACTACCTTTCTCCATTAATATTCTGCAAGCTGAGATGAGGCCGGTGAGGAGGCAATGTGAAAAGAGAACATGAAAGTACCGTGGCCCCAACGGAAAGCCGGAGACAAATGTTAGCTCAGGAGTTCGTGGGAGTCGCTTTGAAAATTGGCCCCCGCCAGGGTTACCGCAAGCTTTTTATTACCGCGCTCAACCGCAAGAGCTTCTCCTACCTTACCCTGAGAGCAGAAGGACACTGTAACACACCGGTGGAATCGATCAGCTTGTGCTTTAGCCTCGACTTTTCAGCGGCAAGAGGGGGTGAACTGTGATACTCAACTGCACTGCTTAAGGATAAAGAGATTCTTTAGGGAAAAAGAGGTAAATGGGTTCAGAAGAAACTGCAGTGCTTAGAGCCTTGCAGGCAAACTAAAAGTCACTACTAGCAGCTGATAGTGAGCAGAATCTCAATAATAGAGCTACAGCAAGGCAACTCTCCGTAAACTTTGCAAATGAAAGGTAAATTGGGTTAAATAATGACCCTCTTCACTGTAGAATAACCACTTTCAAAGCTTTTTAATTCAAAAGGCCTATTGATTCATAGACTCAGGTAAGGGACTAACCAAGGGGTTGTTCATACAATTTGACAGAAATTTTAATGGCAAAGTGAGCGGAATGCATTCATTTTCAATGAGCGACAGAGACTGTTGGTGATGCAATAAAATTGGGCTGATTTCAAACTGATGCACATCTACAGCAATGCAGCATGGCAACAACCAATCAGAGTGCACACTTAGAACTGTAACTATAATGATATATTTTTTTAGCGTCCACACCAAAAAAAAAAAAGAGCGCTCTGTTTAATATAAACGTCTGCCTCATTAATTGCTCAAACTCTTTACAGGATTGGATTCGGATTGGCTGTCAGTGTTTTTAACGCTCATTAGCTGAAAAAATCGTTCTGAGCATGATACCAGTTTCGTTCCCCTGTGACGTTATCATTATATTTGCGATGAGGACTCTGCTATTCTTTTACATTTCGTTTGAGTTTTATGTCTTTATCATTATCGTTATAGTTATCGTCCTTGGTGTGAACAGACATTAAAGCTTCCAAAAGGTGTTACCCTTGTGAAGTGGAACGAGGCATTGTGTCATGGAGTTGATGCTATTATTTTGGACTATTAATGTATTTGTATTTTGGGATTAATGCTACATTTTTGTAATGAGAGGTGAAAAGGATTGGGTTGTCGCTTAGTATGCAGAAGTATGCAGGTTTGAGTGGTCGACAACATATCCTCGAGCTTGGCTCCTGACTCCAGAAGGATTGTCATTTTACTTAGTGCACCATAAGTCGTTTTGGATTAGTTGTTGTCAGATAAATGACTTATTAATTAGCAAAGCAGCAGCAGAAAAGCAGCACTGAAAACAGAAGGGAAAAGGTCACACTTCATTTAAGTCACTTTTATCTTTTTTGCACATTGCCCAGTGAGACCTGGGAATGATTAGCAACACTGAATAATGTAGAATAGACCTTGACGTGTTAAACAGAAATCACACTAAAACCTTTACACAGTGTAGAGAGAACTCTTGGTATGGTGCATTTTATTTTCCAAGAAGCCATGTGAATAAGGCAAGTCTTTTTATTCTTTTGGTGTATTCATGCACACACACTCACACGTAATTGCACACATTTGGTTAATGTGCAAATTAATTAGCAGCCCTGGCACATACTCAATGAGAGCATGTCAAGCACGCACACACACACACACACAGGCAAATGGAGCAGTGATAAGTAGCAAAAATACGTTGGCGGTAGTTCTTGAGCATACATTGTTGTTTTCCAAAGTGCTTCAGCATTTCATTGCATGAGTGAATAAAGTCTCTCTCTCTCTCTCTCTCTCTCTCTCTCTCTCTCTCTCTCTCTCTCTCTCTCTCTCTCTCTCTCTCTCTCTCTCTCTCTCTCTCTCTCTCTCTCTCTCTCTCTCTCTCTCTCTCTCTCTGTCATCCTAGGTGGGGTAAAGTAATAATTACCAGAGCTTCTCTGTGATTTTAGTCCCGTCCGAATGTGCAATCTCAGTCATCATTATACGGACAATGTCAGTAAAGATTACGGTGACTTTTACCTTCAGTAAAAAGGTCCGTGAAAACGACCTCAGGTAATACTAATCCCGTGCGAATAGACCCGCTGTAAATATGTACGTAAATATTTCGTCATTTAGTGTTTGAAAAGTAGTTTTTCAAGTATGGAGACTCTTGAAAAAGCATTCAGTTGTGTTCTAGACGCTGGGACAATCTGGCAAAACTCAAGTGTTTTCCACACACCATTCATATCAGAAAGAAGATCGAAAGCACTTGTTAGAGGCACGAAACATCTTTTAGCGCTAGGTAAGTGCCTTTTACCAACACAATCCAATCTGAAGTTAATTAATACATCGTTCGACCGGACATAACTGATTTATATATCTAAATAAAATATAGGTTATATGTGTTTGCGCACGTGATATCAGGAAGCAACGTAATACACATGCCGACAGGAGCGATGCGCAAATCGAGTTACCCCTCTCATAGAGATATCTTATCACGTGCGAATTGGCCATTAATATTACAGACGTCCTGTGGTAAAATTACATTACTCCATCTACCCCTGTAAAGTTAATCCCGTCCGAATATTGTCTTTAAGAATGTATTATGTTATGTATTACGTTATTCATTTTCCTTGCTGTCAGAAGGTTACAAGTTATGCATGAGTGTTTATTTCATTTCTCTGAACGGCACAGTAGTTAAACTCCATTACTGACTAGTTCTTCCTTGTTCTTAATGCGCCTGTACAGCCTTTCTCAAAATCAATTAACTACTCTCTGTGTGCCATCGTTAAGCCTGTCAATCAAGTGTGCACACACACACACACACACACACACACACACACACACACACACACACACACACACACACACACACACACACACTTCTTCAGCCAAATCTGAATATCCTCTGACTGTTTATTCTAATAGTTGTAAATCACTCAGATACACAAAGGAAAACACAGGGGCATTAAACAAGCAAGATGTGTGTCATAATTACACTACAAACATGAATTTATTGTTAACAAGCCAAATGTTTATGTTGAATGTTGAATTTGAGTTTTTTTTTCCTCATTACCGCTTCTTTATAAAGCAAGGATCGTTATTACTGTTCATACTTGATGATTTGGGGTTTTTTTTGTTGCGTTGGGTCCGAGTTCACCTTGTCGAGTCCAAACCTTTAACCAATTGAGTTTTAGTGTGAGATGTTTATTAATGTCTTGTCATCTTAATTTTATGTTGGTATTTTTCATATTACACATATTACACATGACGTGGAATAAAAAGTCCAAAATGTCCAAGTCCGTTTGAAGTCCACCCGAGAGCGCACAAGTCCCAGTTCATTCATAATTGCAGTCTGAGTTCAAGTACCACAACAAATTTATTTTGGTGATTTTTGGCAAAAAAAAAAAAAAAGTATGAGGAAAGACTTGGGCCAGTAATCAACTACCTAGCAACCATTCGTATCACCCTAGCAACCACACTGCAATCCACTCAACAACGTACTCCAGTCTTCAGTGTCACATGATTCTTCAGAAATCATTATAATATGCTGATTTGCTGCTCAATATACATTTCTTATAATTTTCAATGTTAAAAAAACGGGTTTTAAATTATATAATAGAAAGTCCAACAGCATATATTTGATAGAGAAATGTTTTGTAACATAATAATTAAGACATTCTAAATGTTTTTACTGTCACTTTCGATCAATTTAATGCGTCCTTGCTGAATAAAAGAATGCATTTTCTCACTAACCCCAAACTTTTGAACGTTTTTTTTGAAACACAGTCCCTCGATGCTGTTTTTTTTTTTCATCAAAGTGTTTTCATACATCTCTTCAGTGGATTGTAATTACCTTACACAAACTCCAGCAAAAACAGAAGACTGTTGTGTGCTTGTTTACACCACCCATTTAGCCCACACTGCTTCTCCATTAAACAGTCTTACAATATCTCAACGCTCCTCGCCTCATAATTCACATCATTTAGGGCATCTGTAAACACAATTCATTTTAAATGACGAGCCTTTCCCTTGATGACAAATGCATCAAGTCTACATGATGGCAATTCTGAAATGAGTTTAAAGAGATTTTTTGTCATATTTTTGAAATGGTGTAGGAGGAAAAGATACGTCAGCGCTCTAATGCAGAGCAGTGCGGAGAGAAACCGAGAGATGAATTATAATTAGCAGGTGTAATTAGAGGATAGCAGACACTAATGAGGAAGGATTAATTGCTGTTATCATCAAGGACTCTGTATTAATGCTCTTGTTTAATATTAGTCGTCCACATGGTCGTCACGGCAATGAACCGCAGACCTGAAATAGCTCTCCAGTCTGTTTGTCTCGACGGATGGTGAGATACTGAGCTTGTGTTGTTGGACTGGAACGTGCTTCAGTTGATTGCTGAATTACTGCTGCTAATTACTGTCACCCTGTAAACGCAGGTTTGTAATGTGAGGTTCATTTAGTTGAATTTTTCATTATTTATTTCTGCTTTATTGTTCCAGTGTGTTTATGGATATCTGGGACTGGAAACATTTTTACCCACCGGTTTTAGAGCTTCGTGTTTTATTTTATTGTTGCTGTTTTTTTTATGATGTTTTGCTGTGTGATGTGGGAATCATCTCGATTGTATTACTGTGTAAAAGAAATATTCTTCTAAAAATGATAATTTTCTATTTCTTGTATTCATTAGTTCCTCTGACTGTTTTCAGTTGTTTTTGTGTGAAATGTTTTTTTTTTTTTTTTCATTTTCTCGTCATTTCTCATTCATCATCAACTTCATTTGTTTTCTTAAGAAATACACTTATATTAAAATTCTGCGTTTAGGTAAGTTGATAATTATTTATTTAACATTCTATTATATTCTATATATTAGAGTAGTATATTCTACAGAGTAGTATAGTACTATTTGATCTAAATAAATACGAAAATAAAACATTTAAAACTAGGCATCACAACACAATCTACAGTATGAAAAGTGAATATACACTTTCGCTGAAAATGTATAACTAAGTGTTATTAAATTGTTAGCGTGATTAAAGATCACCTTTAAGTATGTATAAAATTACAGCAAAGGTAACCTAAATGTAAAAATAGGTGCAAAATTAAATAAGAAAAATAAAAAATTTATTAAATCTCTAATATCGGCTAATAATCAATATTGTACCGATATATCATACATATGGGTTTTTTTAATTGATAAAGGCCTGTGTGCTGAAGTGTGTTTGCTTGGCTACATTTGAAAATAAATCTTTTTAGTTTTTTTCGCTTTTGGTTTTACCTTGTTGACTAGTTTGTTTACTAGTTGCTAGATGTGCGTCTGCCATGCGCAGTGAGTGACAATGGATTCACTGGATCTTCTTAAGTGGCATGTTATTCATAAGAAACATTTGTGCTTAACCACACACACACACACACACACACACACACACACACACACACACACACACACACACACACACACACACACACACACAGAGTGTTTATGGATGACATTTTTTAATGTAGCAAGATAAGAAGAGCAAATGGACAAAGTTAATTAAAAAGAAAGCCCAGACAATTTGACAGTTGTTTTTTTCTTTCTCTCTTTCTTTCTTTCTGACAATAACAAAGCCACGGTCTTTTGAGCTCCTCACAGTGGGAACCAGCAATTATTTCTGGAAATTCATAGCAGAGTAGTTGTGGAATTAGCTGTGAATAGCGAAATTCCAGTTGGCTTTGCGGTCATAGACAGATGTCTGAAGTGTGTCTGGCCTGTCGTAATTTCTGTGTGTGTGTGTGTGTGTGTGTGTGTGTGTGTGTGTGTGTGTGTGTGTGTGTGTGTGTGTGTGTGTGTGTGTGTGTGTGTGTGTGTGTGTGTGTGTGTGTGTGTGTGTGTTCGTTCAAGTACGCATGTTGAATCAATACCTCTCTTCCCCAGACGGCCATAGTCCATCAGCGTCTTTACACACAAAACCTCTTCTGTTATATGGGCTTTATCTTGTATGGTTGTCTTTTACTCAGACCACTTTACAACACACATTTATCTCCTGTTCATGAAACGCAGTATTTAGCTAGTAGTAAATGTCATACTAGTAGTCAAAGACATTAAATGTTTTTGGGATTTTATCATGTCCTGTGGTGTGGCAAGGTACATTTAATCTGAAACCATTTAATTATTTTCTTTGTGCTCATATTAATAAAGAAAAAAAAACTAAATTTTTCAAACCAAAAATCGATTTAAATGAACTATGGAAAGAAAACGAAAGTGCTTATAAATAGTGGACTAAAAAGATAAATCTCTCTCTCTCACACACACACACACACACACACACACACACACACACACACACACACACACACACACACACACACACACACACACACACACACACATATATATATATATATATACACACACCTGTAATCTTGACTTGAAAAGACCATGAACATATAAATACGCAAATAATAATAATAATAATTTAATAATTTAATATACAAACAAATATAATTTATTTTTATGAATTGTGTGTGTGTGTGTGTGTGTGTATGTATATGTATATGTATATATATATATATATATATATAATTAAATATATTTGTAATTTTTAAATAAATTAAATTTAACTATTGAAGGAAGAACATGACATTTTATAGTATTTAAATTTGATGTATATATGTATATATATATATATATATATATATATATATATAAAATATAAATAATTATAACATATATTATCAACAAATCTGTGCATAAATGCAACTTGCATGCTACAAATGCATTTTCAACAAAGCTGGCGCAGTGAATTTCAACACCAGTCGCATCCATTTGCATGCAATTTGCGCACACAAATCATTGGTATGTTAATATAAGCAACGTTTTTTTCTGCAAATGAAACTGCGGCTATTGCAGTAATTCATCTAAATTTAAATGTGGCGGGCTTTCATTTAGAACTCGTGTAAATATAAATAGCGAGGGCTTTGGTTTGAGGTGCTTGTTAATATAATGTAATGTAAATGAATGTTCTTGTATGCGGAGCAGCGTGGTCGGCGGAGCATAAACGGGACGCAGATGGGACCCTCGTCCTCGGTTTTTGTTACGTCGCAATGCTCCGTTAACCCTTACAGAAGATGGGAGATGGGACGGGGTGAGAGGGACAAGACATTGAGCTCAAGGTTACAACACATCAATCCCGAGAGAGTGGATGCCGGAGATGAGACGAGTGGGAATGGAATTATAGCAGGGTAGAGAGAGAGAGAGAGAGAGAGAAAGAGGGTGCGATAAAGCTAGAATGAGAGAGCCTGGGTGGGGGGGGGGGGGGGGAGAAAAGAGAAGTGCAGAGAGAAGAGAGCACACAGAGAGAGAGAGAGAGAGAGAGAGAGAGAGAGAGAGAGAGAGAGAGAGAGAGAGAGAGAGAGAGAGTGAGAGGGAAATAGCTACAGCACAGTGACCTACAGTGAGACAGATGAGTTAGCGCTGTGTGTGGAGTGTTACCGTATCTTGTTATCGAGGATCACATTAAGATGGTCCCGTAGCCCTCGCGCTCCGTATCTGGATATTTCTACTTCCATGTGGGATGAGCAGCTGTGCTGAGCGAGACCGAGGATCTGGCATCAACACCATGAGGTACTCGCGGAACAAGGGGATCGAGACGTGAGAGAGGTGTTTGAGAGTAGAAAGAGAGAGGGATGACAGTGATAACAAGCGGGAGATGCTGTGCAAGGTGGTGAGAGAAGAGGAAAGGAGATGTGGAAGGATGAAAGAAGTGAGGGATGAGGATTTTACTGAAAAGTGAAGTTGGGGGTTTGTGCCTCTGTTGAGGGACAGTAATGTAATGTATTCTACCTTAACCCAGATTCTGCTCACTTCAGGCTACTAAGTTGTCTATATTCTGCTCCTTTTCTATTTTCTTGTATTTTGTCCTCTTAAACCCATGAAACTTTCAACTTAAATGTATGTTTAAACCAAAATCAATTTCAAATTTATAATAAAATGGAAATCTAGATGCAATTCAGATTTACATTTAAATCAATGTCTGAAAAGAGTTCTGATTTGTATTTAAATGAAAATACTCATATTTAAAACCAAAATCAGATTAAAATCCAGATACAACTCAGATATATTATTTAAATCAAAATCAGGATACAATTCGAATGCATATTTAAATCCATATTCAAATACGATTTGAGTTCACTGTTCACATTTAAATCCAGATGTTAAATTTACATTAAATGCAAATCCAGATACAACTTAGATTTATATTTAAATCAAAATTAGGATACAATTCGAATCTATATTTAAATCCAAATTCAGATACAATTTGAGTTCACCGTTCACATTTAAATCCAGATGTTACATTTACATTAAATACAAATCCAGATACAATTCAGATTTATATTTAAATCAAAATCATGATACAATTCGAATCTATATTTAAATCCAAATTCAGATACAATTTGAGTTCACCGTTCACATTTAAATCCAG
Organism: Meda fulgida; assembly: GCA_030578275.1. Lineage (NCBI taxonomy): Eukaryota > Metazoa > Chordata > Actinopteri > Cypriniformes > Leuciscidae > Meda > Meda fulgida. The sequence goes on along the minus strand of CM060638.1, from coordinate 9,881,930 downwards.
ATGTTAAATTTACATTAAATACAAATCCAGATACAATTCAGATTTATATTTAAATCAAAATCAGGATACAATTCAAATGTATATTTAAATCAAAATTCTGATATTTTGAACTATTTTGAGTTCACAGTTCACATTTAAATCAATCCAGATGCAATTCAAATTTAAATCCATATTCCAGATAAAATTATTGTGAATAAAATACACATTTGAATCTACAGTAGATCCAATTCACATATGATATAAAAGTACATAACAGTTTTTGTTTATTAATTCCTTGAAACATATCTGTCAATACTACATTACATTTGAATCTGAATTTGATGTGTATGAGGAAATAAAGTAAAACATTTTCAAATTCAGAGCAGATTATAAAAACGGATAGTTCCGACTAATTTCTGATTGTAAAAGCACTATAATAAACACACTCCTATAGATGCACATTCTATATAAATGTGGTAATTTGCTGTGCTGCTTTTCAACCACAAACTATATCAGTTGGCTGAAGAATAGTTTGTTCAGATTATGTGGATATTAAATGTCACTCTTTACTGAACATTGTCGTTGTTTATAGCATATGCTGCTTTGTGTTGCCTGAGAACATGCCTTACTTTTAACACAATCTTCTCATAGCTTATTTGGACATTTTCCGCCTGTGAAGTAAATGCTTCAAAAGTCTCTGCTCAAGCCGTAATAGCAATTTTCTGTATCTCCTGTTCTTTTGTATATATTCTTTGAGAAAAACCCCTGTCTTTAGGGTTCCTGTGAGACCTGGCAGTAAAAGAGTCTGTCTCAGTCTTTCTCTCTCTAGTGGCTATGAGCTCCTATCCGTATATTGTGTTTTGGACAAAAGCAGCTGTAGTGTGAAATCTCTAGGAACGCAGATACAGTGCAGTATAATGTAAGAAAGCCAAGGGAAGGGCGAGAAATATCCAAGGGAATGAGAGTGTTTGAATATGAAACATTTTGCAATAGCATCAGATCTCTCGAATCGTGGATCTTCTCTGATTCATCTTATGTTTGACTCCAAATACACATGTAAGGGTCGGTTGTATCAGCTGGACGTTCCTCACGCTAATTTGATCTGTGCCGTAAAATAAGAGAAGCACAGACCATGTAGAACGAAAATAGAACGTAATGACTGAACGCAAGCCACCTATTAGACTCTATCATGAGCTTTATAATTTCCCAGAATCCTTTCAAAATCGTGCTCTGCGGTCATTGTGAGTGTAATTATATTGTGTGGACCTTGACGACCCTGGTGCAACCTGCCAAACGTCAGTGTGAGTTTCCATAAATATAACAGTAATGTCACAGAAATCAATTCTCTCTTCTTCTGTCGCGTGTTAAAGGGGCTTCACGATCGGAGAACAGCGGAGTAAGAGTTTCATCAAAGAGGAATCTTTCTATCAATACGCTATTGGTCATGCAGAGAATAACATTGTTGAGTGTTTTTGACAGGAAATGTGTTTTGAGGGCTGTTTTTGATCGCATGCTCGTGAATCGGGCTGTTTGAATAGAGATGGAGGTGTGTTTGCGTGGCTTTTGTGATTTGGGGTTTGTGATTTGTCTCCTCGGAGACTAGTGTCTGTTTTCTTCCCTCCTTTCTTTTTCTTTCTTTCCTTCCCTTCTTTTTAAATGCTTTCATTGAGGCACACAGCTGCCTTGGCATGAAAAGCAAAAAAAAGTCAGTTGATTACAAACAAGCGTAATTTGTAGCGATTGATGTACAATTTTTCTGAAAATTATCCTATTTAGCATTTTTCCTAATTGAATACAATCTAATTCAAATTATAAAATCAGCATGGCAATCTGAGTGAAAGGTTGAATTTAAAATAACATGAATATCAGAGTATTAATAATTAGTACTTTTGCTTTAATGGCAACAGCACGAAATCCACACGTTTAAGTGTAAAACCTGATGATCATATTCTCCTGAATGATTTGAGAAGTGTCTTGTGCTTCAATGGAAGAACATCTGACCACATGATTAATGTCACACGTTTACTTAAAGGATTATTAACTAAGGAAAAGAAGCTGGAATATTCATATTCATTTGACATCATAATCTTTCTTTGTTTTTATTTTCAAGCTTTGAATTAGATTTTGAATCTCAGATGTTTGCTCCGTGTTTTTGCCGGTTGGCAGAGGGTGTATGGTTAAGTCATTTACCCTTTGGCATCATCAAATTAAAGGTGATAATTTGTTCTCATTCAGTGTAAACGTGAGTCTGCTAACTTTTGAAAGTGAAGTCTGTCATGCAGTTCTGTGTTTGAGGGTAACTCTACGTGTGCGGTGACGGCATGACTGCCGGCTTCTCTTGTGTTCACCGGCACAGCAGTATCAGAGGAGCATTACAATATTAAAGAGTCACAGTCCGGGATGATTGTGTGAAAGTAAAGTTCTCAGCGTGGATTTGCTCTTTGACTCAGAGATGTGACATCTTCACGTCTTCCACCTCTCACTACACGTCTTTAGCTCAGCCTGAGTCCTCTGGTTATTGCTCTCAGGCTTGTTCATTCTTTCCAAGTGTACCCCCCTCACACAGATTAGTCCCTGCTGTGTGTGTGGTGTGTGTGTTTAGCTCATGGTGGGTAGCAGTGGGTGGGGTTTTATTTTCCAACACAGATTAGCAGCTGAGAAGGGGATTTCATCCTATTAAATTATTAATGCTCAAGAAATGATTACAGTGCATGAAACAGTACTGTGCATCAATAAAAGCCTTACACTAGATAGTGTGTGTGTGTGTGTGTGTGTGTGTGTGTGTGTGTGTGTGTGTGTGTGTGTGTGTGTGTGTGCGTGTGCGTGTGCGTGTGCGTGTGCGTGTGCGTGTGCGTGCGTGCGTGCGTGCGTATGTGTGTGTGTGTGCGCCTGATTCATTGGATTCAATTAGATGTCGACCATAATATAAATTCAGTGAGAGAGACGGCTTATTCCAAATACTGTTCATCATCTCTCATGGTGCAAAGACAGTTGATTGATATCTTTAAGTTAAAGAGATAGTTCTCCCAAAATTGTGTCATCTTCTTCTCACTCTCATCCAAACCTGTACGAGTTTCTTCTCTCTGCTGAACACAAAAGAAGATATTTTGAAGAATGTTGTTTACCAGATATTTGACTTCCATAGTATTTTTTTCCTACTATGGAAGTCAATGGAGACCGTCAATTGTCTAGTTACCAACATTCTTCACAATATCTTCTTTTGTGTTCAGCAGAAGGAAGAAACGGATACAGGTTTGGAACAGCTTCAGGGTGAGTAAATGTTTTCGACTATCCTTTAAGACACATTAAGTTTTAAAAACATTTGGTTATGCGAATGTTAAAGGAACATTCCATTTTGCAAACATTATGAGATCGTTGCTTTTGAATGTTCTCTGGACATTCTGTAACAAGTAACATTTAAAAATATTAGACAAACATTTTCAAATGAACGTTTAAAAAAAAGAAAAGAAAAAAAGAATCATGTATGGATAATGTTTTTATGCTAATGTTATGTTTATGGCTTTAACAAATTAAGGTCATTAACCCCCCCCCCCCCCCCCCCCCCAGGTTGAGAGCCTGAAATTGGTTGGAGCTGAAATTTTCTGCCTCATTTCAGGTTTAAAATGAAATGTTTCTCGTTTTCCCTACAGGTGTCATAAGGTGAAATCCGCATAGTGAGCGTGAGCCCTGAGAGGGTGCTAGTTTTTGCCCATGGCGACGCAGGGGCTGGCGTCCCGGCTCCTGGTGCTGCTGGCGGTGTTAGCGGTGGCTCATGCTTCCGTCTTCCAGTCCAATCAGAGACTGAAACCACGGTTCCAGCGAGACCGCCGCAACATCCGCCCCAACATCATCCTCATCCTCACCGATGACCAGGACATTGAATTGGGTGAGTGGAAAAGGAATATTCAGATACCTTTAGGATCATTTATGACAAGCCTTCATAAGATTTTATTTTTTTTTGGAGTTTCCTAAAATTCCCTTAACCGCAATTAAACACTTTTGGCCAGATTTACTAACAGCTTGCACCAGTGCAAACCCTCTTTTGGCGTTTAAAAACTACTGTCAGGATTTATTAAAGACACGCAGTGAAAAGATTAGCACTGAGAATGCGTGGACAGGGTTATTTCTGCGGCTGCTCTTATTGCATACACGTTTGTAGGAGTTTCCCTTTAAGGCGCAAAATTTATGTGAGTAGATTATTTAAATGAACCACACATAATTTACTAAGGTTTGCGCTCATCAATTTACTGGTATTTGCACCATTATTTAACGGGCCAAAAAAGCATGTCTCAAACCAGACGCTAATTTGCGCTGCTCTTGGTAGATTGTGTTGGTCATTATGGAAATGATCCGGCTGAATCTTGTGTTCATTAATTTGTGTGTCGTCAGTAGATCACGCACAGAACTTTCCACTCCCATCAGCGCTTTTGTGGGATTATGCTCTCACGCTAATTCGCCCTGATTGATAAATCTGGCCCTTTATATGGTAACCGCAATACAGTAAATGACACCAATGTTCAAGATTTCTTTTTTTTATACAATTTTTATTAAACTATTCCTCAACCATACATTTACAGCTTAACTTTGCTATGCACCTTAAAGTGGAATTCAATTGGCATTTTTAAATGTATATATCAGCTTTTTAATGGCTTTAAACAGCTCATTAAATCATATTTTAAGGCCAGAATAAAGCCGGAATCATTTAAACTTACACTTCTGTTAAAAACTTTGTTCAGAAAGATTCTTGAAAGAAAGTGATACTTTTATTCAGCAAGGATGCATAGAATTGATCAAAAGTGATTATAAGTGAGCATAATGTTACAAAAAAATTCTTAAAATAAATGTAATTTTAACATTTTCTGAAGCTCACTGAAGGATCATGTGACACTGAAGACTGGAGTAGTGATGTTGAAAAATCAGCTTTGCATCACAGGAATAAATTACATTTTAAAATATATTACAATAGAACACAGTTAGTTTAAATTGAAATAATATTTGGTTGTACTGTATTTTTACTGTATTTTTAATCAAATAGAGCCTTGGTGAGCATAAGAGGCTTCTTTCAAAAACAACCTTTTGAACGATATTGTATTTCTACTCCTTTGGGTTTTTAATTCAATCTATGTTAACCAGTGTAATGTGACCTAACTGCTTGTAAAAGAAAAAGAAAAAATTCAATCTCACACATTCGTGTTCTCCAAAAAGTGAGCAGTTCTTTAAGACCTTTAATGGTTTTATGAGATCTCTCAGTCCAAAAGAGAGAAAAGAGACATATTTGGCTTTGTCCAAAAAAGAGACATATTTGGCTTTGTCAAAGCGGAAAACAGTGATTCAATTAGGAAGGAAAGTCCCCACTCCTTCCAGCAGTGGACAGCCACAAGTTTATTCACACACACACACACACACACACACACACACACACACACACACACACACACACACACACACACACACACACACACACACACACACACACACATTGTGTTTTCATGTTTTATGGGGACTTTCCATAAACATAATGATTTTGATACTGTACAAACTGTATATTGTCTCCCCTTACACTAACCCTATCTCATCTCAGACAACTATCTGCATTTTTACATTTTCAGTAAACATCACTTAGTATGATTTATAAGCTTGTTTCCTCATGAGGACCAAAACATGTCCCTACAAGAACAAGGATTTATAATATTCCCATCTTTGTGGGGACATGTTGTCCCCTATAAGTTATACCTGAACCACACAGACACACACTTGTGTAATCTGTACAGCTGAATGTGGCAGAGAGATGACTGTCCATATGACGTCTCGTCTCCTCTCGCACACTTGTCTGTGTGGACTCTGATTTGTGTTGTCCATCCATACTGACATTTGCGAGTAAAGTTCACAGAGGATTTTTGCCGCCTGTATGTTTGTACTGTATGTGCTGACCTTTCTACATGAATCTGTAGAGGTGTGGAGATCCTGTCTGAAAAGGTCAAACTGAACTAGACTTCCTGTCTACGATTACCAATTGAGCCAATCAAGGTGTAGGTTGAGTGGGTTTACTTAGCTATACTTTGTTCCCAGACATTATTTATATTTTGTTTATCCATTAATAAAAAAGAATTATTATGCATGTTTTACTGTAAAAGTTCAAAATTGTCTTTATTGTACGTACCACTTTGCAGTTGGTAAGATTTTTAATGTTTTGGAAAGAAGTTTCATGCTCATCAGCTATATTCATCAGTTTATTTGATGAAAAATATTGTAATAACAGTAATATGTCATACATTTTATTTGAAGTCAAATAAATGCTGAGAAGTTGCAGAAACAAAGGTGTTTATATTCTGTAACTTTTAATAAATAGTGTGTGACTTGAATATAAAGCTTGTATCATATATCTCTAAACATACACATTCACACACACCCACACCACTGGTATCATATGATTTCCCATGTTGCAAACAATCAATAGGCCTACCTTTCCTCTGAAAGGATGGAATATCACAAACAGAGAATTAATGAAAGAACTGATATCTTTATCCTTTGGATTTCATAGTGTTTTGTAGAGGAAAAGAAAGAGAAGACAGTTGTTTTTGAAGTAGGGCAGTTAGTAGAGCCATGTCACCTTTAGTAATATATGATAGATCCTCTCTCTCTCTCTCTCTCTCTCTCTCTCTCTCTCTCTCTCTCTCTCTCTCTCTCTCTCTCTCTCTCTCTCTCTCTCTCCCTCTCCCTCTCCCTCTCCCTCTCCCTCTCCCTCTCTCTCTCTCTCTCTCTCTCTCTCTCTCTCTCTCTCTCTCTCTCTCTCATCCAGGCTCCATGCAGGTCATGAATAAGACCCGGCGGATCATGGAACAAGGTGGAACGCACTTCACCAACGCGTTTGTCACCACACCCATGTGCTGTCCGTCACGCTCCTCCATGCTGACGGGGAAGTACGCCCACAACCACAACACCTACACCAACAACGAGAACTGCTCTTCACCCTCCTGGCAGGCACAACATGAGCCGCGCACTTTTGGCGTTTACCTCAACAACACTGGCTACAGGACAGGTGGAGACCATACAAAACACAAAAGACAAATAATTACTTGGTTAAATTGTCATGTTATTATTACAGTGGTGTGGAGTGCAGTATAGCAGAGTAATATAGGGCATGGTAATATTGAGAAAATCATAGTGCATAGTATTTTAATAGAGTAGGGTATGAATGTAGAGGGATTGTCACATGAAGCAGGGTGGCAAACAGTATAGAAGTGTTTGAATGTTATTTTCACCTGACAAAGAATAGCATAAATTGCAGCATAGAGTAGTGTAGACAAACAGTAGAGTAGAATGAGGAAGACTAGAATAGAGGTGAATAGACTAAAACAGAGTAGACTAGAGTGGAATAAAGCTTAGTAGTGGCTTACTGGATTAGAGCAGATTTTTTTTGGTAGATTGAAGTAAAGGGAGATTGGCCTAGAGATGAATAGAATAATGTAGAATATATTAAAATAGAGTGGCATATATGGAAGTAAAGTAAAACCGAGTTAAGTAGACTAGATTAAAGTAAAGTAGAATAGCCTGAAGATAAGGTAGAATATAGACTATATTAGAGTAGCATAGAGTGAAACAGAGTATAATAAAGTAAGGTAGACTAGAGATGAGTAGAATAATGTAGAGTATAATAAAGTTGAGTTGCATAGAATGAAGTAGAGTAGAATAGTTAGGCAGATTATATAATCAAGTAAAGGAGAATAGCCAAGAGATCAGTTGAATAATGTAGACTAGATTAAAGTAGAGTGGCATAGGCTGATGTAGAGTAGAATAGAGTTGAGTAGAGTAGAGGCGATTGGCCTAGAGATGAGGAGAATAATGTAAACTAGATTACATTACAGTAGCATAGACATTGTTGGACTAGACAAAATCAGAGTGTATTAGCAGTGTATTTAAGATCACCTTATCATATTCTTATACCCTTTGATGATTTCCATCTGAAAACCTCTAAAACATACACCGAAGCGGTGTGGTGCATAATCTATTCCCTAACAATAACAGCCTGACATGAATGTAGAATTAATTTTATAGATTGAGCTCTCATTCATCTGTGAGCTGTTTCATCAGTCAGAGTTGTCTGTTGGGTTTTTCACACACTTTCACCAGAGATTCAGTGTGACAGGCCCCCGGGTCTCTCTCCCACACACACACACACACACACACACACACACACACACACACACACACAGTCAAACACGCGCTCACAGGCTCTTGCACGAACATTGACATAATCTGTCTCTAACAGCTGATTTTCATTAAACAGTTCCTTTGGGCTGTAATAGGTGTGTGTGTGTGTGTGTGTGTGTGTGTGTGTGTGTGTGTGTGTGTGTGTGTGTGTGTGTGTGTGTGTGTGTGTGTGTGTGTGTGTGTGTGTGTGTGTGTGTGTGTGTGTGTGTGTGTGTGTGTGTGTGTGTGTGTGTGTGTGTGTGTGTGTGAGATGTGAGTTGTTTGTGACACAGACATTATCCACAACTACTATGTGCATGTAAACATAGAATCACCAGCTGTGGATGATATGCCTGTATAAACACACACACACACACACACACACACACACCTGGCAGCAAGTCAGGCTTTTAGTGGTAACAGTGATCCATTAGAGCACACTTCCTCTTGGAGAGGGACCGGCTCTGACCAGCATCCCCTCTAATGTAACATTTCCAACTCAAATCTTCACGCTGCTCCTTGTCCGCGATTTATCTACATGCCTAATGTATTTTAAATGTGCAATTTATTTTTAGTAGTAAAAGTTTTTCTATTCTATTGTATTCTATTCTTAATTCTACTCTGTTGTTCCCATCTCTTCTCAGCCATACTGTACTATATTCTGTTCCTCTCTACTAAACTATACCATACACTATTCAGCTCTACTCTGTTATACTCTTCTAACCTCTTCTATACCATACTCTATTGTTCTTTGCTATACTTTACTTTGTTTTACTATACTCTAGTCAACTCAACTCTATTTCACTCTACTCTGTTTGATTCTATCCTGTTGTACAATATTTAATTATATTATACCATACTATACTGGTCTCCTATTCTACTGAACTGTACCATATGCTATTTTACTCTTATTTTACTCTATTCTATTCTTCTTTACTCTGTTCTACTCTACTTAATTCTTCTCTACTGTACTCTGTATTGCTCTACTCAACTGTACTAAACGTTTTTCTACTCTTCTGTTTTGCTTTAAATTTTACTCTTCTCTGTACTCAACTCTATTTTGTTTTGCCCTGCTCTGTTCTACTCTGCTGTTCTGCACTATACTCTATTCTACTCTACCATTGTCTGTCTTCTCGGTTTTTCTCCATTCTGTTCTACTTTACTCTATTGAATTTTTCTACTCTATTATATTCTACTATACTTAACTCTACGTATACTCTACTGTTCTCTGCTCAACTGACTCAACTGTACTATATTAGTTTCTACTCTTCTGTTGTACTATACCATACTATTTTACTTTATTCTGTTCTACTCTACTCAACTTTATTCTGCTTTTCTGTATTTACTCTGCTGTGTCACTCTACTGCACTCTGCTCTCTTCTGTTTTACTCTATTCTACTCTAGTGTACTCAGCACTGTTCTTTTCTATTCTACTCTACTCTTTATTGTCTATTCTCTGTTCTAACCTACTCTACTGTACTCTTTTCTGCTCTGCTCTTCTCTACTATATTGTTTTCGACTGTACTCTACTGTTGTACTGTTGACTGTACTGTTCTCTCTGAAACACTGAAATGTGTCCTGAAATGATAACCACGCTCTCTTGTGTTTGTGTTTTCCCCAGCATTCTTTGGGAAGTATCTGAACGAGTATAACGGTACGTACATTCCTCCGGGCTGGAGGGAGTGGGTCGCCATGGTGAAGAATTCCCGCTTCTACAACTACACCCTGTGCAGGAATGGTGTCCGAGAGAAACACGGATCTGAATACTCAAAGGTCTGTGTGCAAGGTGCTCAATGATGTGGAACCCTGTCTTTTCTTATTGCATCTCCTCTATTCATTTCTTTCCATGTTTTCATCCATTCTTGACCAGTTTGATTGATAGTCTTGTTAGTCTGATTTATAACAAAGTCAGACCTTTCCCTGTCTGTCTCTCCCACTCTTTCTCTCATTGGTTCTCTCTCAAAGGTCAGTCTCTTTTGTCAGGGTTGATCAGTCTCTCTTTTGCTTTATCTAAGCTCCTTTTTTTTGCTGTTGTTTTTTTTTTTTTTTTACCATTCATTGCGGTGACTTACATTCCAGCTCTCTGGCAACAGAAAAGTTTGCTTATGAGTGGGCTATATGTGTGTGTATTTTAAGCTTTTGATTAACTGATACTAAAATATTTCAAATCAGTAGATTAACGGATATCTGTATTCCTTGTAGGACTACCTGACAGATCTCATAACCAATGACAGCATCAGTTATTTCCGCATGTCAAAGAAGATCTACCCACACAGACCCATCCTGATGGTGATCAGTCACTCGGCCCCTCATGGCCCTGAGGATGCGGCTCCTCAGTACACCACTGCCTTCCCCAATGCATCACAGCACATGTGAGTCCTAAACGCTATTGCAGGGGTGTCCAGAACTCTGTCCTGCACAGTTTAGCTCCAACTTGTCTCAACACACCTGCCTTGAAGCTTACTCAGAGATGGTCTTATTGTTGGGAGATACGAGTTCCATGGCTCTACTATTGGAGAAAGCGTAACGGCTAAATTGGATCACTTGTGCCTTGATAACCAATCATATTACAGCCTTGACATCATTGATTTTTTGTCAATCACTGTTTTTTACCATAGAAATGAATGAGAAGTGCCGTAAACTGAATCACACCTGTCCCTCAATCGGCTGTTACTTCTCTTATAAAACAGCATTCTTTTCCAGTGTAAACTCTAAAAATAGATCAATCCAAAATGAATGTTTAAGAGCAAACATGTTGAAGATTAGCCTAAGGGCTTTCCTCACAAAAGCGGTTTATTCAGCGTGAAGCCTCTCCTCCTTTGACATCCATTAAAAACGGCATCTTGTCTCCCTCCCTGGTTGCAGGCTTGCTTTCAAGTGGCTTTGTTCTAGTATGCCTAGGAAAACCCTGATTAGCTGGTTCAGGTGTGTTTAATTGGGGTTGGAGCTCAACTTTGCAGGACAGTGGCCTTCCCGGAGCAGGAATGCACACCCCTGATCTATTGCATAACATTTATTTCATAAAGGTCTGAAAAATTGAAGAGTTTTAGAATGTCTTGGTATTTGCTTGCATGAACTCCACCGCTAAAACCTGACGATCATGTTCTACAGCATGATTCTGGATGATCCAAAGACCAGCTTCAACAGAACAACATCTGACTGACTGTACAAAGAGTCACATGATCAATATCACAGATTTGTTTACTTATTTGATTATTAACCTAGACATGAATGTAGAATCATACATATTTAGTTTCTTTGTTTTACATTTGTCAAAATCCTGAAATGTTTATTTTAGCGTTAAGTAGAAAAAAATCCTCTTTTCGTTGAGGTCTCAGACTTGGGGAGAAAGACATGTAAAATGTCAGTGGTAGCTGAGATGAACAATAAGAGAGCAGAGAATCAGCTGAAAACTCATGGATAATGGAAATCTCATCCCACATTTCTCTATTTCTGTCACTCAAGTGCTACTGAATAGAGTTTGTTATAATGGAAACAGTCCTCTTTGGTTCACAATAATGTAGCCACAGACACACACACACTTGTTTTTTTTTTCTCCTGCTCTTTTGCTAATTCCCCACCAGCTGCTATCAGACAATTTTTTCAATGTCTCTTTCTTTCCCTTCGTTCATCTCATCTCTCCACTTCTGTCCCTCCACCAGATAAATCCTCCTGTCTCTGTCTATGCTCTTCCCAAGGTCTGTAATCCAGTTGCCTGAGAGACACTGCCTTTCTTCACACACATGCTGAATACATACATGATGATGAAAAGAATATTTGTGCACACTCACATAGTCTCAGTTAAATCCTGTCTACACGTGATGTTGTTGTTTTTAGGTATCTGAATTTCCTAAACCTCTATAACCCCACTCTCATTCCGTGTGAACACCAAGTAATCTCAAAATCTCATTTTATAGTTCTCATATAGTTCTAATTATATGTCAATTGTTTTACCCATGCACTAATCTCATAAATTCAGCCTCTGTACACAAGAAATCTCAGGCCAGGGGCTGAGTTAAATATAACATTTAAGATAAATTATCTTTTTTTGCACTTTTTCTTAAGTGAATGCATCCAGTATGTGTGTGTTTGCGCTCTGATAGAGTGAACGCGTCCAGTGTAATTTCTGTGCCGCTAGCCTAAAAAAACAGCAAAATTACAAAAAATAATAATGAATTTTCCGAACACTCCTCTTGTCTGTCATTGGTTGGATAAAAGAGATAGCCCCTCCCCAACCCTAATGCAATTGGTTGAGCCAGTATCGCAACTTTTCTGGGTAATAAACATACGAATGGCTTACGCTAGTAATGGGGGGGGGGGTATGTTTTCACACTTCTATGGTGGTGGTAATAAACTAAATCCCTCAAGAACAAAGTTATCTTTAAATTTCAGTGCCAATAAACCAGATGTTATTATTTACATAGCTCACTATAAACATATTAACAGTTAACTTAGCTAGGTGAATAGAAAGAGAAAACTGGCCATAGAAGCAGAGAGTTTATGCTAATGTCTGCCGTAGCTCTTCTACTGGCAACTCCACTTGCACACACTTGCATTCCACTATAAATTGCACACTGACACATTTCATACACATAAAACAAAATATAAAACAAGCTTAAAGGTTTACGTTTTTGTACTTGTATACTATCTATTACGTGTCATAGACACACCCGGCAGCACACTCATTGATATTATATCTAGTTAACACACCACAAATGAGCAAACAAAAAGCCTGTAATGTACTAAATTCTCTCTCTCTCTCTCTCTCTCTCTCTCTCTCTCTCTCTCTCTCTCTCTCTCTCTCTCTCTCTCTCTCTCTCTCTCTCTCTCTCTCTCTCTCTCTCTCTCTGTCTCTCTCTCAGATTTGATTTGCTTTCAGGACATTGTGTCTCTAAGCACAAAACCACACAACCATGAGCTCCCATTTCTCTCGCCAAAAAAAAAAAAAGAGAGAGAGAGAGAGGAAGAGAGAGCAAAGAGATACTGTCAATGAATATTACCATCTTTCCTGAAATATTGAGGCGTCAGGAAAGAAATCAGACATTAAAGGGACAGAATGTCCACAAATGTGCATATTCGCTTTCTCATACAGCCTGATAAAAGCCCCTGATGAAAACAAAAACAGATGAATATTTTTTCATTAGTAGATGGGAAGCTCTTCAAATAAATTAATGCCCTGTGTGTGTGTGTGTGTGTGTGTGTGTGTGTGTGTGTGTGTGTGTGTGTGTGTGTGTGTGTGTGTGTGTGTGTGTGCGTGCGTGCGTGCGTGCGTGCGTGCGTGCGTGCGTGCGTGCGTGCGTGCGTGCGTGCGTGCGTGCGTGCGTGCGTGCGTGCGTGCGTGAGAGAGAGAGAGAGAGAAAGAGAGAGAGAGAGAGAGAAGATTTTGGGGGCTTTTATAGTTTATAGTAGATAAAAACCAAAGATGCAAACCTGCCCACTTTATGACTCAAAAGAAATATCCATCATCCTTTCAAAGTGACTGCTCAAGGCAGCGTGTGTCTGGAATTCAATGTGCTTTTATTATTTTTCTGATGTCATCTCACTTACACCATTAAAAACAAACAGCCTTGCTCCTGTTTTTCCTATCCAGTCTCTTTTGCACACAACTCTTCATTTAGCATTTTTTATGATTCATATTCACCTATATTACATCTCCACCTGTCTGATTGTACATACCATTCCAATGAATTATGCCTTATTTTTCACCCCATAGCCATAAAAAATGTCTTCGATCCACACACGCATTCATATGCATGTATCATTCGCCTGCTGTCAGGGGGGGAATGCCCCAGAATTCCTCTATCCTCTTTTAATTTTCCATGAAGAATTCCAGGGACCGCTCTTATTCTCTCCATTCAGTCTTCTGCAAACCACCCGCCACCGTCCACAATGGCCTCTCGTTGGTCCTGTACTTCTCTGCTCCTTGCTCTCGTACAGTGCTGTATGTGATTAACCCCTCGCTGCCCCTCGGACTGGCACAAGGCCACTGGAGAGATATTGTCCAAATCCTTACAGATAGTCCGAGAGCGTGTATTATTCGGTGGGAAAATCCCCATGTTCTCATCGCCGCGTGAGCCCGCTGCACCTGTTTCATCTCCATCACTCCTGAGATGGAGGGAATAATGAAAATATGATCGAAAATAACAAGAGAGGGAGAGAAAGAGCGTTTGGAGAGGATTAAAAGGATTATATATAGAGCAATAAAGAAGATAAAACCAGAGAGAGAGAGTGAAAATGCCGTTTAGTGTCTACGTACTGTAGGCAGCTGCCTTGTGTCATGTGACTGATGTGGAACACTCGATATAGGCAGCAACTCACCACACAAGTAGCGTTCTGCACGTCACACACACCAGAGACTCAGTTCACAATTAATTCAACTTGAGTTTGACATTAGCATGTTGCTAAGCTAACGCTTTGATAGTCTAATAAGCGTTAGAAATGCAGAGCACACACAAATAATATTGGGTAAAATAGTGTGTTGTTAATCAGATTAGAACTATTTTTACTTAGAACAATTCTGTATTCAAATATTTATAAACAACTTTTCTGTTTACAGGTAATTCCACTTGAGTTTGATGTTAGCATGCTGCTAAGCTAATTCCTCGATTCGTCTAATAAACCTAAATACAGAGCACACACAAATATTGAGTGAAATAGTGTTTTGTGAATCAGATTAGAGCTATTTTTACTCAAAATGTTTCTGTATTCTTGAACCAGTACAGAGTATGTGGATTACGAGAGTGAAAGGAAGCAAATGAAAAAGTTAAAGAAAGCAGCTGCAATTTTGACCATAACACATGTATTTCTGTATAAACCACTTTCTCACAACATGTCCCACAATGATTATATATTAGGTCAATATGTGTTATTTATTGGCTTTTCGTATGCATTAACACCTAAACTAGGAAAGCAATCCGGTTTAATGCGTTTTCAACTACTTCTGAAAGTGGTCAAACTCAAAACTTTTAGACCTTATTTAGACTTGTATTTAGCAACTTCAACTTGTGACAAAAATGCATCTTAATGCTAGGTGTAAACGGGGCCAGAGCAACACTGAATGAAGCATCATGTTTGTGAGTGAAATGAATGAACTGGGAGGTGATCAAATGGAGGATAAACTATATATCGATATAACAAGATATAACAAGGGACAATGAGCGAATCAGTGAACAGTCTATGAATATTTTTAGTAAATTGATTGAAATCACTGAGATGAATTTAAATCCCTAACACTACTCCATTAGTCGGGAAATATTCATTAAAATATTCAAAGCACATTTAGAGCTACTGTACAGACAAACAAGTGCCAAAAGAACAGCAGTACACATCTATTCCTCTCAGGTCCCAGTACGGACACAGAAATAGACAGATACACCAACGACAGAGAGAGAGAGTTTCATCCCTTGTTGTCACTAAGTTGTTATCAGTTTAAATATACGACACCCAAAGCAAGGCCAGGCAGAAAGCAGATCAGCGCGATGATGCTCACATTGATTTGTCTGTAGAAGGGCTTCAAGTAAAGGCTGTTAAACAATAGAGCTCGGGGCTTTTAATCACTAGCGTAAAGGCGTTGAGTGTAAGTGCTGTTTGTTTCTAATAGGCCTCGATCTCACGCCTGTCACAGGAGCGAGGAGGAGGAGCTACAAACACTTCCCGCTCTTTTTGTCCCTCAATTATGGTTGAACAACAGTGTCAGTCTGTCAGTCAGAGCCTAAGAAACCGTGAGACTGTAAAATTGCAATGTGTCATTTTCGAGGAGACGGGAGAGAGAGCGTACAGTCGATTGCTGTCATTTGTAATTCTGACCATGCAAACTTTCACACACATTCACACAGACACATCATCCCAGCTGTCAAAATCTGTCTGTGTGCTTTCCTCCAACATGAGCAGAACGCAGTCGACAAACAGTGTCTGGAGAAGCTCTGAAAACTCTCGATTTCTCTCAGTCGTGCTCCAGCAGGTCCACTGACTGCCACTCATTTCTTCTCCTTTCAGAACGCCCAGTTATAATTACGCCCCTAATCCAGACAAACACTGGATTATGCGTTACACCGGCCCCATGAAGCCCATTCACATGGAGTTCACCAACATGCTGCAGCGCAAGAGACTGCAAACGCTGCTGTCCGTGGATGATAGTGTGGAGAAGGTACATGATATAGATTATAATATAATATAATATTTATGAACCTTTCTTACCCCTAAAATAAATGAGCATTTTTAGAATGGGAAAGAAAATATATACTGTTTTATTTATTTTATTTTATTAGTATTTTTTTAGTACATTCATAATTTTCCCAGTTGAGGACGGCTCCAAATTTCCACAGAAGGATATCTGTACAAACTTCATTCCTTAGGCAAACGTATGGCAGTACCATTGTACATTGATGGTATCAGATTACATTTCATGGTAGTTCTATGGATAACATGTATTGAATAATTCTAATATTCTAAAATATTTCAAATCTTATGTTTCAATTTATGGTACTTCAAAGATGGTCAAAACATAGTGGTACATAGTGGTATTTTAGTATTCTTTATATAACAGTATGCTATTTATTAATGTTTAGCTTTTATTTTTATATGTTGAGTTTAGATTTAATGCCAATTTTACTTTAAGTTTGAGAATTTTGTTTTGTTTTTTTTAATGTTTTTTGCATAATATTACATTCAAATTCTGTTTGTTTTGTCTTGCATTTCTCCAAAATGCATAATCAAAATGATCTATAATTTATTCTACTATTGTCATGTTTCTTTTGTTTGAATATAGATATATAACATGTTGGTGGACACGCCACTGGGGAGCTGAACAACCACGGTATGTAATCTACACGGCTGAACCACGGATACCACATCGGCAGTTCGGACTGGTCAAGGGGAAATCCATTGCCCTAGCGATTTGACATCAGAGTCCCTTTTAACATCCGCGGCCCAAATGTTGGAGGCAGGAGGCATGTAAGTGTTTGAGTTGTGTATCTGATGATCGGGCTATCCAGAGAAGCAGAACCTGATTTCACCAAGTGTGGACGTGTTCCTGATGCTACAACTTCTTATTGATCCTGGAACAACTTTTACAATAACCATCAGATTTTTAGGGAACAAGTTTACAGTTTTATGTTCATAAGTTTAGGCTTACATCCAGGTTAGCTGCTTCTACACAGTGTAATTCACCTATCATTACCAAATGATTTTAGGAATAAGTTAGGGTAGGGTTAGTTAAGGGGTAGGAATAGGGTTAGGACACATTTTCGGACAAGAATGTTGTTCCCAGTATCAACAAAAATATGTTGACCCAGAAACGCGTTATAACATCCAAGAGACATGCATTCAATACATTGCCTCAAAAAATGTGTCTATATATGTGTATATATATTCGACAACTAACATTTTTTCTAGTGTCCTGGCTTATTTGCTGAAAACTCAGCAGAGGACTTTTGCTTGGTCTTAAGCTCTTTTTTACATGGTTGGCTTTGCACTTCATTGTATCTGCGTTGCAAGAAAGCTCTTACAATATAACGAATATTTCCAAAAGTATATATTTTTTCTTTTTAAATGCAAATAATAAGGTGGCATATACTTTAATATATATGGCAATTAACTCTTTGTTTAATGTTTTTGTACAGAGGCTAATGGTTAACTTTTTAATGAGGTTCTGAACTGTGCTTCTTGATTTTATGGCTTTTAATGTACTTTCCGATGCCCTGCCACATATAAGAGAGGGGGCACGAGAACAGCAACTTGTTGCAGGCCATATTGAACCCTGCATCCCCAAGGGAGCACCAGACCTCTTTTTAAATGTAGAAAACTCAATCTCTCTTTCCTCTCTGCCAGTGTTTAATATGGTATACCTTGATTAGCACTGCTTGTGACCTAGGCTTCTCTCCTTCTCAGAAAAGCTGATTACAGCAGTAAAGCCACAACATGTGAAGATCACAAGACTTTTAATAACAGTGAAAGAAGGACAGGAAAAGAGGATAAAAGTGTTTGGCAAGCGACTCCGGTGAGAGGCCCAGCTGGGCTTCGTTCAACATCAGAGAGGCCTTTAAGGCCATAAATTAGAGCCAGATGAGGCTACTTTACTTTTGAAACTTTGAGTGGATATGATTGGATTAATCGCAACTGGAGTTTTCATTCCCATTGAGCTTCACAGGATTTGAAACGATCACATGAAATCAGTTTTTGTATACTTTTTTTAATATAAAATTAAAACCTCCGTTGGTCCTACATCCACATTGATGGGTTTGGGTTTGATTTTTTACTTCTGTGTGAGAAAGTGAAAAGTGTTTAATAAAATCAGCAAAGAGGCGGTCCTATATCTGTAAGTTCACAGTGGTTCTCAACAGGGAAGATGGGGATTCAGTAATTTCAAATAAAACAATACAACTTAAAATAAACTAAAACACTAACAAAAATCAAGATGTAAAATTGTTATATTTTTCTTATTTTATTTGGTATCCCTCAGAATGTCCACTTTTATTTAATAACCAGCATGCCTTAAAAAGAACTGGATATCTGAGGGAATTTTAAAAGTGTGATAATATAGTATAGACCTTGAAAAGTCATGGATAATTAAATAAAATCCTAGATAAGGCCAAGAACATTTCTTATAAAAACTAAAAAAATTTCAGTCCAGTAGAAATTAATGATTTGTGAGATTAAAATAATTTTAAAAAACCTTATCAGCAAAGTGGGAGAAGCCATTTAAAGATTCAATAATGAACCTGAATAAAACATTCAGTTCTTGAATCTTCTGAATTGCCGAATTTAATTTTTATTATTTTACAGTTTTTTTATTTTATTATTATTTTAACCATATTGACACTCCTAGTCTCTGTAAATAAAAAAGTAGCAACACCAAGCAGTAGGTACCAGAAAATATATTTAGGGCCTTTGAATATGTGTCTTGGTCAAGGGAGGGCCGTGCTTGAAAGGCGATGGCAAGCCCTGTAATAGGTGTCCCGCAGGCTCCATCCACATCTGATTTCCCTATACTTCAGTGGGTATTCAACCATCTTATGTGACATCCCAAAGCCTATGAGCCGTAAATTTTCAGCTTCTGAATAACACTGCAAACGACATAGGGATAAGTGAAACCTCAATGTATAGTGGGGAAAATGACGCACTTGCATTGCATACCACCTCAGTGATGAATGAAATTTCAAACAAAAAGTATATTGTTGTATAATAACATACTGTTTCAGCAATACTACATTAAAAATGAGTAAAGAGAATGCAGGTGGTATACTGCATTCAATGGAGTATTCAGTAGCTGTGGGCTGAATTTCTGGATCTGCTCTATTTCTCCTCACTGTCCTTATCTATTATCAGCCAGTGTTCAGGTGCTGTTTCCCTGACCATTATTTCAAATGGCGACCCCCGCTTCTGTTTCCATAGCAACCCACACATCGTGTTTGAACATAGACTTGCCCCCCCCATCCGGATATATGCCAGGGATGGATGTTCCACCAGACATGGAATGGCAAGTCCGTCCCTCAAGCACCTGGACACAGAACCGTGTCATGGAACAGGTGAATATTGTCTCCTGAAGTGTGTCTTTAAAAAAAAAAAAGTTGAGTATTTTCTACACTGAGTGGCCAATAATAAAGAGCGGTTACATCATTTTTTTTCCACCTGACGAATTGTGGACGTACTGTATGAGTTTTATTGTCCAGTGTTTTATTGTGTCTTTGGTTACATACAGAATATAGGAAAGTCAGATCAATTGGTTCATTTTGAACATTGTAGGGGTAAACGCATTACAAGTAAACGTGAGTTTTGTTTAACTAATAATAATAATACGCTCTATTTATTTATTTATTTTGGATTGTGAAGTGCTCAATCTGCTATTTGGGGATATAGGAATTTAAACAATTTAGATAAATAAAGTGATGCCAAGCCGTCAAATGTCACTCCACTATAATTTTAAAATCAACACGAAACCTGACTGACTGGAGCCAGAGTAAGGACTCCAAATCTGGAGTACTAACATTGCATATACTGGACGCCAGTCAAGAACCTGGCGCCAAGGTTTGGACATTTGCAGTTTAAGTGTGGATTTCGAACTCCAGCAAAAAGGGGCCATTACAGTTACTATCGCCTCCGAGAGACAAAGAATTGAGTTTTCACACCTTTCAGCTACAGAGAAATTTAGTATAGATCCAATCTTACTATATTTCTGGATGAAAAAAATAGGTTTTAAACCCTGTACAATGATCAAAGAGATCAAATAAAAGTCCTAGCATCAAAATAATAACTCCAAGGTTGCCTCTCTTTTAAAACAGAGCCATCAAATTGTCAAAGATAGTGTACCAGCTTTGTAAATTTGATGAAGGGAACCAATGAGCAATGATACCCCCAAAAATTATTACTCATCCTTCTTTTTAATCTCAGTCATACAACCAGAGAGATAAACCACATCAGGGTTTCCCACCAATTTTGATTGTATATCAACAAATGACCAAGTGGTACAGATACATATAAAAGAGTAAAAAGGGCCCCAAGCTGAGCCTGGGGAACACCAGTGAAAACAAGCTAATCACAAACCTGTATCCACGTAATAGAAACTAACTGAGAACAGTCAGTAAACTAGATTTAAACCAATTCAGCAACCCCACGACACACCAAAATCTGTTTCCAAGCAGATGATAATAGACTAAGGATTCATCAATATCAAAAGCGCTCTTAAATCAAAAAGGATCAGATATGGAAATTGGCTCCAGGTGAGAAGCCACCAACAAATCATAGGTAACTACATTGACCAAAGCCGTTTCAGTACTGTGAATTAACCAAAAACCTTATAACGGAAGGAGTTTAAAGACTAGATCAGAAGTTAATTGTCTATGGTTACAACAAATTAGAGGCAACAACACACTCAACTATTTTGCAAAGAAACGGAAGATTCTTAGAAAAAATTACTTTAGTTAAACATAAGCCATTTGTAATAACCTAACCCAAAACAATCAACGCATTACATTTTAAAAGTAACTTTCTTCACACTGATTTTGGAAGTAAATACAAGTATAATTAAAACATGAACTGATGAAACTGTGCACAGTAATACCAGATAAATTTATTTAAGAACTGTGGTATTCACAGCCACCTGTTATCTCTTTTTTTTGTAGCCTTCAAATCAACAGCACTACTTCGCTATATTACTTGATCCTAAATTTGAAATGCAGAGTTTCCGAGGACAATGACACATTGCATTTAGCCTAATCCTGAGTCTGTCATAGCTGCAGGAACACACTCGCCTCACTTCCCATTGTCATTGAGTTGGTAGCAGATGGCAGTCTGCCAGGCTTCCTACTGCAACAGAACCCCTCATCACCATGACAACCTGCTGAAATCTCATCTCTGCACTCTTCGCTAGCCTGCTACCTCTTTTATTTTAATGGAGGAAGAGATGCATATCACAGCAGAGTGGGGGACAGGAAATAAGAAAATCCGGAGGGAAGAGGTCTTTCAGGAAAAGATGACTGGCAAGAGGAGCTGGATGGCTACATCTCTCCAATCACCTCAGACACTAATTTTATTTTTAAACAATATCTTTACATTCATCTTGTTTCCACGCGTTCTAGCTGGATTTTAAAGGCACCTCTAACAGTTGTTAGGTCTCTGAGTGCGTTACTAGTAATCAAACGAAACAAGATTTTCTGGTCCTAAATATGTCTAAAAATAGTGTTGAGCATTGTGACTACAACGTCTCCACAATCTGCCTTTACTGAGAGCTTATTTAGTACCGTGCTACAGTGCACATTCTACAGTTGCAGTTCAATGGATGTTTTAATTATAATTGTTTCTGATTATACCATCTCTACGTGGCTATTCTGTTATGGATGTGACATTGATTTTCTTTTAACGTCACAAAACTTTTAAAGTCTTGCCAGTTAAACTTTCAAAGGATTTTAATCGAGCGCTGTTCCTCAACTAACAGAAAGGTGCTTTGGCAAGGTTTTCTTTCCTCAAAGTTATTAATAAATAATTATTCCCAGTAGTGATAATAGATAGAATGATTTCTTCTTTCAGGGTTATCTGTTCCCTAATTATTCGCTGTTATCCAAGAAAAAAAAAAGAATGAAAAAGTTTTAATGTTCCAGAGAACATTCTCCAGAAATAACTTTCAAACTTAATGGAATGTTAGCAAAATGTTTCTTAGAACCATCTTTTTGTTATCTGGGTCCTAATGTGTATTACGCTAAACGTCAAATTACACACAAGTTTTTGTTGTTATGTCCAAAACATAAAGTAAATGAATGCAAGTGAATGAAACAGTTTGAAAATTTGTGAAAATTTATATGTGTGTCAGTATAGCAGATCCATGCATTGAACTCTTAAAGTGACAGCAGCCTAAAATACATGCAGAAATCAAATCGCAAAGCTCTTGCTGAAGAAACTTATGTAGCTTTAATAGGAATCAATGCATATTTTAATTTCATACAGTGAAAACTATGAAGAAGCCGGTTAATTTTTTCAATTTGATAGTTAACTTTCTTACTCAATGGCTAAATAGACGTTCAGTATCTGAAAAAAAAATAATTTAAACGTTCCTTAAAAATTGTAGTTTTTCATAAACACTACGATAACCTTATGTAGCCCCCCGCCCCTTTGCAGCGCTGCCTTTGTTGTTCTTTGTCTTTCCGTAATGTATGTTTCACAGCAATCTTGCTTATTTAGAGGAATGATTTAAAATCTTCCCCGGACTACAGGACATTTGTTAAGGCGTTCTGCTTAAAACATTATAATCCTCATGATACCTTCGTTAACTTTACAATTAAGTAAATCCATTCAAAAGCGAATTACTCCTGGACAGCAATGCCAAGAAATATACAGAGCGACCCAAAAACAAAGTTCATAGACAATCCTTCTAAAGATGGCGCCGCCCTCGTTTCTCTGGCGCATAAGGTCTATTAGAAACGAAATAAGTTTATGTTATAAGAACATGGCACATGAGTTTAAAAATGTATTTTATTGGGACACTAATACATCATTGACCCAATAGCAAAACTTCCTTTTCTTCAATAATCCCCCAGATTTTAAAGTATAATTCTTTGTTTTGTGCAAATGCATGGAACACAGAATGCATTAGGTGTGGGTTTTGTGTATTAATGCTGGCCTTAGTTACCACTACAAGAGAATTCCTGATTAGGAGAAAAGGGCCAGCCAAAACACACTTTAAAACTATCTAAAACGCCTGCGAGATAAGAGGAGTGTGTGTGAGAGCACAGATCAATAGCCTCATATCCTTGCAAAGAAGGTCAAGGTTGCCACAAGCATCTCCATACATCCTTCGTTTTTTCATCATGGAACCGCAGAGGGGAGAAAAACACAGATTGCAGACTGGATTTCTGTTTAAGAAGAGGAAAGGAGGCCGTTGGTAAAAAAAAAAAAAAATTCTGCTTTACTATTTTTGTTCATTATTTTTCAATCTCGGCTAAATTTGTTGGGTCACGTTTAGGTCTCATCCGAAAAAGGCTGAGAGAAGGCCAATTCTGCCAATTTTGCTGTCCAGGTGATCATAACAAAGCCTGTAAATCAATAATTCACCTGTCTCTCCCATTTGCTGTTTCCCCCAGCTCAACAAGAAGGGCAAAGTGTGAGGGACTCCGTTCCTGGTGGAGGAGGGGGTGAGTCAGCAACAAATGAAGACTGAAAACACCCTGAAGCTCTGGGTTTCTTGGTGTGAAAGGTCAACAAAAGTTTATTCAGGTTTTTCTTTTCTCCTCTGGTTGACCAGGAAACTGCTACCTAAAATACGAGATGACGAGAAAGTTATGGCGAGGAGGAGAACTACCCTGCCCACATACCAGCGTGTTAAAACCTAGTGCCCAGCGCTCATAGTACCAGACGGCCCATGTAACAAATCGTCAGGTACAACAACATATCACAGGAGAAACTTTGTCTTCCTTTTTATTTGTCCTGGCAATCTAGTCACTTAATATTACAAATAAATAAATATGCAGATAAGCAACCCACTACCCCAACAAAACCACCGAGTCAGTCATTCATGCTTTAATGATCATTTTTGATACATGCGTTCATTGACAAATGGGTGCCCTTAGCAGAATTGTAATGTTGTAAAAAATAAATTCGTAATTATGTACATTTGTAACTCTACAACATAAAAATACAACTAAAATTATTCGTAATAAAAAGCACGAATGAGATTTTGCTAATCGAGTAATAAATTCGATTATTGTGGCGATTTAATCACTCAATCTGGTATATTATTTGTGGTAATACAAATAGACCTTAAGTGGAACAATTAACCAGTAAATTACTTGAATACATCTATAAATAACAATGAGGCAATAATAAAAGGTTCAAAGTAAGCATCAAAAGCAATTAGTTTAATGGTTGTATTTGAACAACACATAATGTAATTATACATATTAAAACCATCATCTTATGCCACATTACGTATTATAACAAACATCGAGCATTATTACTCTCACGTGTTTATTGCAATCAAGGTTTTTTTTTTAATCGAACATATAAACAAAACATAGTTTTTTTAATCGAACATATAAACATAACAATTTTTTTAAATCGAGGAATCATTGATAACCCTACCGATATTCTTTTATTATGCTCAAAATGCATGGTGGACCTACGCAAACGCATAGTGAGTGGCAGCCTCTTGAAAATGAGCAAAACTCTATGGCTGACCTCAATATGTCACAAAGACCTTTAAAACACTAAATCTCAATGTTCAATCGGTTTGTGCATAATCAAATAAATAATTCAAGAGTCGATGCCTTCACCAGTTAATGGGATCACCAATATCTACTGTGAATCACACAACTTCCCGCCATACAGAAATATAAATCTATCTTTGTAAAAATAATAATAATAATTTAATAATAATATTAAAAATATCATATTTTTTCATTATTAAAATACACACTTTTTGCAGGGGGGATGCAGTGTTTTTTTCTTAAAAAACTTTAATACCATGGCACCTGTTAATACTTCGCATGGTTTTTGGCATTTTGGTCACTGATAGAACCTCACACGAAGTACGCGTAGGTTGTGTGTGAACCGACTGTTGAAACAGAAGTGAGAA